>JAZGUH010000949.1:0-90674 GCA_037893225.1 Hippasteria phrygiana
TGTACTTTAACTTTTTCGGAATGCCTCCCATATGTTTTGTACACGGTTTTCAATCGTGGACGTTCGGTCAACGTGGACCCTTTGTCCTACGCCCGAATTCTTTTGTCCTAGGTCCACGATTGCCGGTATATACATATTCACACATACCTCGATGACGAGTTCCGCTCAGCCATTTTAACACACAAAAAGTCGGTAATTCACCACAACTCAGGCCAGCCTACTACAAATTTCACCTTCAAAGTACATATATCACTGAATGTTCCACTTTAATACGTTAATGCAATTTGTACGAGACTTCAGCACTTGGGGTACGTATTTACACTAATTGGGCAACTATTATTTACCCAACATTGGTATTTATTACCACATTGTTGGTTAATTCAGGTAGAAATGGACCAATTATTGGGAAGAATTTGCCCAAGATTTTGGGTTGTTGATATGTTGCCCAACGTTGGGCAAAATATCAACACATTTGACCAACTATTTTAAGAGTGTATGTAGCCTACGTGTTCACAATGTTTGCGCATGTGCCAAAAGTTCACTTTGGGGTTTGACGACCCCCCCCCCCCCCATCCCCCTCCCCCCCCCACCCCAGTCTCGGGTCAGGCAACAGGTCTGTGAAAGGGGTCATGTCACAAAATATAATACTGACAGATATACATCAATAGTGAAAACATTTAATTGACATCAATATTCCTTGTGGATTGTTTGACGGACATCAATATTAATTAGAAATAGTTCTACCAAACGGGAACTGAACCACCCCCGCCCACCTCACCGTTGTTCTGGTGTTATGACAGTTCCCATCTCTCGCCGTTCGGGCTGAAAGAACTGCTTGCAGCTCTTCTTTACTTTTTGTCAGCAGCCTTAATTCCTTGGGTGATTTTTAAATGGGGAGGCCAATTTTAATTTTACTGGCGTTTTCTACCCAAGTTAAACTTTAGTGTGGAAACGAACGTTGCAACCTTATGGTAAAACATTAATGGCCTTCAGGTTATTCAAGAGATCGTGCTGGGAATGGCAAGTAAAATGCTCCCATAACATTAATAAGCATTGTAAATGCCCTATAAAACATTTAGCAGATCCCAAGCTTAATACTCACCAAAACGCTGAGTTTAATACGCTGATGAATAATCCAGAGTAAACACAATGAGGTTGGGACGTCGATTAGCAGCCAAGGACTGGAGGAAGTTTAGTTTGGTATGCCGCTGTTTGCAGAGGTACGCCCCACAGAGCGGTGAGATTGACTTCAACATTGATATCTGCGGGAGATGATATAAATAAGATGTCCTCGAATTAGTCATGACCCGAAGTTCAGAAATTGGCACGTGCTCAGCTGATTACATTAAAGGCCTACACGAGGAACTCGGATGTATAGAGGAATCCCACAACGACGAGTTTAGCGCCGATCTGCGCACTTCCGCGTTTGAAAACGAGGATCTCAATGTCACAGTAAACAACTTTATGCTGATCGTGCGCCTGCGCTTCCTTTTATGGCCTGATTAATTCATGCATGAATGAATGTGCTGAAAAGCGTTGTTTTGTTTGCCACTGACATTCTCGCTTTCAACCTGGAAGTGCGCAGAAGGGGCTAATGTGAAATTCCTCTACTGAGGACCATCTTTATGTTCTATAAACAACAACCACATAATCTTCAGCTCGGTAATTATAGTACAACAGTAGTATAGGGGCGGCGGAACACTTTTGAAAGCGGGGGGGGGGGGGGGGGGGGGGGGGTGCCGGTGCTATGTTTATCTTTATGCGGAACTGCCAAAAGTGGGGAGCCATATTACCCCAAGTAGAAAAAGTGGCGACGGGAAATCCCCCCGACAGTGAGCCTGCGTTAACATTTTAGACTTTTTAAAGTTCCGCCCCCAAACGACATTTGACCTTTAATTTCCCAGCATGCCTAGGCGAATACACCGCAGCGTTCTCAAAGCCTCATTTCGGTGTAAGCTAATCGAACGCACCCATTGGGGTTAGTGAAGGAACGCGCGTACCGCGCCCACGGAGTCGAGGCTGCGATTGGTTACACACAAAGATAGTAGAGCGCCGCTCTACTATCTTTGGTTACACACCAGAGGGCGCCCTTCCACATGAGCAACTTCTTCCTGTTTCACTTTTTCAGCGGAGTCAAACAAGCCGCAGCCTAGCCAAGAAGGGTCATGCTAATTAGCGTCAACAAGCGTCAACAAGCGTCAACAAGCGTCAACAAAGCGTCAACAAGCGTCAACAAAGCGTCAACAAAGCGTCAACAAAGCGTCAACAAAGCGTCAACAAAGCGTCAACAAAGCGTCAACAACTTATAAAAGCACTGTTAAGCTTAAACATGTTATTCACAATATTTAGTGGGCTCCTATGATTATTTAAAAGTATCATTAGTATTTAAAAGTATCTTAAAATGTGTGATTTTTAAGCGAAAAAGTACAACATCAACGGTGCTTTTTTTCCGGCAGCCATCTTGTTTTTCTGTGACATGGTGCAATCGCGCATGCGCAAAAGAGAAAACAAAGATGGCGGCGCCCATTCATCGTAATTTTGTCGTCTTAAAATTTCGTTTTTATGTGGGATTGTGAACGAGGATTCAGCCAATTTCTTACATAATACGAGATGCGAGAGTTTGTTGAATACAAGTATAGCTTTTGTGAAGCTTAAATGTGCATTTTGAGCTTGTTGACGCTTTGTTGACGCTGATCGGGTTTGTTGACGCTTGTTGACGCTTGTTGACAGCATGACCGGCCAAGAAAACAACCGATGTCATGCGTCATTGTATTGTATGAGCATATAGGCCCTACATGAAAATGACATGACATTTTGTTTTATAACACACAGAGTGACTTTTCCTGCCTTTATCATCGCAGAATATTGAGGTAAGTTCCGAACTGTCTCCTTCAACTTCAACTTAAGGCTTCAGCAGCGTAGCCAGGGCTGTCTCCTTGTCAACAACTGTCTCTGGTCAAGGGATTGTGGGAGGAAAACGCGCACCAAAATCGCTCCCATTTCCTTCCCACAATCCCTTGTGACCATTGTGACGTCTCGACCAGGCGGTATTTGCGATATGGTCTATTGTGACGTCTCACCCAGGTACCCCTAGAACTATGGGGTTCCCGGCAGGAACCCCATAGAAAGACGCCGATTTTTCCCATAGGCTAGTAGTATCGTGCTGGGTCCCAAATTCGCGCTGCCCAATATTCGCGCGACCAACTTTCTCGGCGCGTAACTTTTTGCACGTAGCACGCACTGACATCAAATTTGCTGTCATGATCGTTCGTCACATCATCTTTCTTCTGTGTGCAGTTATGTGGAAAGTAAAAGCTTTTCCCGTAAGTATTTTGACAAAATGCAAAAATGAGAGTAAAATCTTACCATATAGACTAAATACAAAACACCGCTTGTTTAAATTTCCCAAAAGTCTACTAAAAATTCACTGCGAGCTCCCGGTCAGTGTTGCACGACCAGCTCCGACTCGTAAATGACGTTTCAGTTTACTTTCGCTAAACAACAGAGGGCGTTATCAAAAATATGGAGCCTGAGAAAAGACGTGCGCCTTATAATTTTTTACGATCGTTTTGCGTAGATTACCGATATCATCATTGAGTTGTTGATTGTCGGCATACATGTCTTAAAATTAGGCCTACTTAATATGCATATGACCAAACTTAATACGTTTGTCGTGTCCAAAATCACATGCAATGTACAGGACTAAAACCATTATTTTTTTTCATCTCATTGGAGTTCGGAGACTCCTTTTATTCAACCTTTACCCCCCCCCGCATGCGCGAATTTTGGTCACGTAACTTTTGGAAGAACCAATCCGACTCGTTTGCGTAGGTGGCGGTTCTGTTGCTTCAGTTACTTTCAATATTCCTTAAAAACAAATTCCAGGTAAGATATTAGTCATACTAAACAATTGTAAATACCAAAACCATGTAAAGCTTAGTTTATACTGCTAAAATTTCGGTCAAAGTCTTAAGTGCGCGAATAATGGCCACACGAGGATACAGCAAGAATAAGAAAGTCATTCCCATGCACTCACGTTTCTACTGTGCACACGAAAACCGCTGAACGGTTTTTCCCCAAAATCCCACTAAGCCTCATTTACATCCTCACCTTGTGTGCGCCAAGCAAAAAATTGCCTGAAGGAGTGAAGCGGTTCAAATTTTCGAAAAAAGGTGGAACAAAATCTCTGATACGTACTGACAGCGAATGACACGACATGCATGATGCGACTGTTGCCGGCCGGGTCATGTGCGCGGGTCCGACCAGACAAGCTCATGATTATTCATATACAAAATCTGAAGTACGGCGCGCACGGCATGCACACTGCCGTCGTGTCCATTACCCGTCCGCATCGCGCGCATCGATCACTAGTGCATGTACTGGAAACATGTACGTGTGTGTGTACGTGTACGTAGTGATCGATGCGCGCGATGCGGACAGTAACGGACACGACGGCAGTGCATGCCGTGCGCGCCGTACTTCAGATTTTTGTCTGGTCCGACCCGCGCACATGACCCGGCCGGCCGGCAACAGTCAGTCGCATTGTGCATGTCGTGTCATTCGCTGTCAGTACGGATCAAAGATATTTTTTCACCTTTTTTCGAAAATTTGAACCGCTTCAGGCGATTTTTTGCTTGGCGCACACAAGGTGAGGATGTAAATGAGGCTTAGTGGGATTTTTGGGGAAAACCGTTCAGCGGTTTTCGTGTGCACTGTAGAAACTTGAGTGCATGGGAATGACTTTCTTATTCTTGCTGTACTAGCCTATGGGAAAAATTCTAGGGGTATCACCCCTAGTTCTAGGGGTATCACCCAGGTACTAGGTAAGGTGTAGACCCACAAACGTGGCGGTATACACCGCCGCGCTCTGTTGCATTGAAAAAACACTCTATTTTGGTCGATAAAAGACTCCATGTCCATTGACGGGAAGATTTGTTATCGTTTTCCTGTTCAGTACTTACACATGCTCTTTTACACCAAAATCAGCAAGCATAGCACCTGTCTAGTCCGAGTAACTTGGACCCTTTATCGCCTTTTTTAACATTTGGACATGATCTGGCGATAGTAGGGTCCAAGGCAAGTGTGCGATAGAGAATGGCTTTTAATTCAATACGTCTAAAATCCAAACAAAAAATTCAAAATTCAACCTTACAACGGCCACCAAAATACTAGATACGCCACCATCTGAACAAGTGGAGTTCCATGATAGATGAATGTACCAAGGTTTACTTAACATCCAAATAAAAAGTGAAATTTTACCGTTTAATTCCCAGAGACCCCCGCAGAACATGTCTTTTCGCTTTCTTGGATTGGAGTTCAAATAGTGACTCCTCGACCTTGCATGACGTCACCCTGATGCGCAGCGCCCGCATGCACCGCGCGACAACCTGTTTATGCCGGCGACTGTTTCGTTAGTGGTATAACAGTCGCGGTACGTGTTCGTGTGTAGATACATGTAGTATATTGATTCGAGGTTGCACACGCGTCATAGGGGAGGGAATTCTTCACGAAACAGTCGCCGGCATAAACAGGTTGTCGCGCGGTGCAGCGCATGCGGGCGCTGCGCATCAGGGTGACGTACGTCATGCAAGGTCGAGGAGTCACTATTTGAACTCCAAGAAAGCGAAAAGACATGTTCTGCGGGGGTCTCTGGGAATTAAACGGTAAAATTTTTTATTTGGATGTTAAGTAAACCTTGGTACATTCATCTGATCATGGAACTCCACTTGTTCAGATGGTGGTGTATCTAGTATTTTGGTGGCCCGCTGTAAGGTTGAATTTTGAATTTTTTGTTTGGATTTTAGACGTATTGAATTAAAAGCCATTCTCTATCGCACACTTGCCTTGGACCCTACTATCGCCAGATCATGTCCAAATGTTAAAAAAGGCGATAAAGGGTCCAAGTTACTCGGACTAGCACCTGTCATGGAAAATTTTTACTTTAATACCCCCACCAAAACCGGTCAGGAACAGCAAAATCTTGGAAAATAATTAACCCTCCTTGATGACAACTATCTAAATATGTGGCACAATCTGTTATTTCAAGATTTATGTCAGCAAAATCTGGAAAAAAAAATAGGCAGAAATCAACATGTAGGCCTATGTGAACACTTTGAGTGACTATAGCCATAGGGCCTACATGTACATGGTACCAAGAACATCTATAACAGAAAACACAAACTTTCTTTCCCTAAAATTACACTAAAAATTCCCAAAATTCTCTAAATTAAAGGTTGTGCCAAGTGTTATGCAATTCTGAACACAAATGGATAGTTATTTTCCAAGATTTGCTGTTCCTTACCAATTTTGGTGGGAGGTATTAAAGTAAAATCTTTCCCCTGCCCTGTCATTCCCCAGAAATTTGATGAAAAAAGGTGGATTCCTGTACAAACGTATGGCCTTTTTGGTTCGCGAGCGATGCCGGGATTGCCGGCAGATCTTTGCACGGTGCCCTCGAATCCTTCGCGTAGAAATTGCGGTACTGTACTACGGCTGGAGAGATGTTACCATCCAGCAGGGACCAGACTTTTTGTTGCGCACGGTGGCGTCAGGGTCAATCGCTTCATTCGGCGCATGTGCACACACGATTCCACAGGTTGACGACTGTTTCATGCTGCTTAAAGCCAGATAAGTTATGGCTCAATGAGATCAATGGGCTCAATACTACTTACTAGCCACTAGCTATTGCGTGGAGTTTTATTGTTTGGCAGGACTACTTGGCAAACAAAAATAATAAACATATTTGGGAGGGGAGGGCAGGGAGGGAGGGGATGATCGATGAACTCGCCACTTAATCTGCCATTGTTCAATGTGTACACTAGTGTAGTTAAATTTGCTTGGGTTTGTCAATAATAAGCCTGTTTAAAAAATAAATGAATTTATGTGATACATAAATGCACACCTACATGTAGACTGATTTAGCCATAAACTCAAAATAATGCTGCACATGAGTATAGACTTAACCTTTTTTTTAACATGGGGACCATAATTACATGTATGTAGAAATGGGTTCCAGAGTCAAAAAGTACTAATTTGCTCTCTCCTTTGTGGCTGTTTTGTTCGGCAAAAAAACTGCAACTTGCAAGGGGATTTTTTACAGATTTCAGGTCAAATGAGTTTCAGGCAAATTAGTACGAGTACAAATATAACATGGTTTGAGGGCGGATATTACATTGTAGCTCCCCAAAGTATTGGAAGTAGATAAACTACATAGTTCCCAAAGCGAAGCCGATGGAACAAGTTTGTCAACTTCCAAAACCGAGGGGAGCTAATATTGACTATCCATCCAAAATAAACCATGTTATACTTGTTTTTCTATACCTCATACATGTACATATGTGACCCGCTCCAGAAAAAGGTGATATAAGTCGCGCTATGCATTTACGTGTAATGGCCCTTTCAAAGTTGAGAGGGTGAAATTTTTCGTTAAATTTCATTCTTTGTTTTTTGTCTTTAATGACATCTTAAATACCTAAAGTTTTAGGTTTGGTGCACAACAATGTTGATTTCAGTGAATAAAGTGAAAATATAACCTTTTTAGAGTGCACTGTTCCATTGCATTGTATTAGAACTAGCTATTTCAAAGCCTGTTTTCTCTGTTGTGCAATTTGAACTCCATAGAACTAATTCATATGCAAAAACGCGATATCTCCAGAATGGAATGGTTTTTGGAGCTCTATCATGTACCAAATGAAAGCTTACATTACAGGCTTTCCAAACATACATAAAATTCATTATTCATATTTTGCGACATAATATACCTTTTTCCAGAGCAGGTCACATATTCAGTTTCCATTACAATTTCAGGAGCCATCGGAAATCTTTCATGTGAATATGTACATGCAGCTAGGGCGATGTGTGCACGTACAATGTACACCTGTGCAACAATTCACGATTGCTTCGTAAAGCGCATGCGTAGTAGACTGTCGCACGGGTAACCCATGTGTTAGTCTACTACGCATGCGTATTTACCCTGTGCGACTTGCGCGAATACTCGTGTGCGCGCTTGGTAAACAGCAAAAATAGCGGCTGGCACATGATGGTGAATGGACCAGTGAGAATTCGGCTCTCGATCATGAATATGTATCAGGTATAGTAAAAGCAGATACCAATGGTTAAAGATGCCAAGTCTGTGATTTTTAGATGTGGCACCCCATAAAATACCTGTCAATTTTGTTAGATAAGTTATGAGCTTTCCGATGAGACATTCCACGTAAAAATCGATTGAAGATAAGTAACGCATTTAGTATATTTCTGTTTGTGTAATAGGAGCAGGACGTCGCTGCTATTTTTATAGAATTAATTAATCTATCATCGCATGTAAAGCTATAAATAGATTGAGTACATGTGAGCATTTTTCTGTACAAAAACCCAGTTTTCCTCCATTATTCCTTTGCAGAAGGAAATCTATTGAACATGTTGAATTGAAATTTTTAGGCAGAGCAAAGACATTGCAGTTTGAACATTTCATAATGAGAGCACTGACAATGCTGATTTGTATGCATTTGCTATTTGTGATACTTTACTACGTTTCCAGTACAGATGAGGAACCAGCTTTGGTCAAGTACTACACGGGGAGGCCAAACACCTCTCTATCTTCCCATTCATGCCAAGTTCACCATGAGAATCTTGTTTCTTGTCATCACTGTTCTGCTCTTGGGTATTCTTATCACTGTGTGGAATATCTACCAGTTGCGTCACTTGCAGGAATCCCATATGAATGGCTTTCACTCCAGTGTAGAGGTGATAGGTGCGGCTGGAGTTGAGTCTAGGCCTCTCTTGTGGATTCATGCAAAAAGGGTGAGCATGTGATACCTGTATGTACCTTGTAGTCTACACTCCTGGAATTCTTCCTCTTGGGAATATAACTGGAAGCCTTGATGAGAGATGGGCGCAGTTAAGTGTTTATATCTAATCTGTGAGGGCTGTCGTGGGATGTTTTGAGGGATTCCTTAAACTGTTTTGTGGAAGTAGCGTTGACTATTAGGTTGGGCGAGACATTCCATAGTTTGACGTTTTCAACAACAAAAGACTGTATATGAGGAGTTGATGTGTGATGAATAATTTCGAACTGCTTGTTATGCAAGCATCTAGTCCCCTTTACTTTCGTCTTGATGTATAGGTCGGGGTTGACGTGTAGATAGAGAGAGGATCACTACATTTATGAAAAGGATACAGAGTAATGAGGGATGTGTTTTTTCAATATTGAATTCAAAACGAGGAGACACAGCCTGTAATTGTGAAGTGCTGTGGCCTCGTGGCTTAGTGTATTTAACTCAAGATCCCGGTGATACTGCAGATTGTGGGTTCGAAACCCGCTGGGGGTCATAGTACTTGTGTCCTTGAGCAAGGCACTTTGTCACAAGTTGCTTCTCTCCACCCAGGAGTAAATGGGTACCTGTGAGGGCAGTGATGGTTATGTGTTTGATTAGCCCGTGTGCGTTAAAAATAGCAGCCGGGGCTGTATACTCCCCAGGGAGCTGAGAAGGTTTCAGGAATGATTAATGGGCCCGATGACCAGGGGTAATAATATGTGTCAAGCGCTTTGATCCTGCTAAAAAGCGCAATATAAGAACCTGTATTATTATTATTATTATAATTGTCGTCTTTCAGATTTAGTGCCAAGATTGTTTTAATGCATTGTTCAGAATTTGAATGACCTATCACAGCAAACAATAAGAAAGCACCACATGGGATGGGGTTTTAAAAATTCAATAGAGAAATTCTTGGTTCTACTCGATCCTTAGCAGTTCCCCTGACTCTGTAGACGCCTGGAGCCCACCATGCTTATATTACTCCTAAATATCACATTGCAATCTTTTACAACCTTTTAGATTGAGAGTGGATACCTAGATCATGTTCTGAGGGTCTTTGAGCGGATTGGCTACAGTCGAGGTGGTCCTGATTCTAACTGGGATGTCCTGTGGGCGCATGACTACCCCTTCACAGAACTAGCCATGGAGATAGGAAAAATGAAACCACATCAAAAGGTAAAACACGGCAGAAATCTCTGCTTCATGTTGATTTGATTCCTGAAAACATAGTTTTAATTAACAAATTATGCTATTACAATTTAATTCACTGAAAAGAATTTTATTTTAAGTGGAAATCAAACTGTCCTAGGCATTACTTTGGTGTAAAGAACTGAGTACTGCAGAATACTACGTAGTATTTTGTAGCATCTGTGACTGATGAATGGGTGTGTAATGACAGCAGTCTAGATACTGGCAAACAAAATACTACTCGTAATAGTGGTAATACAGGTATGTTACATACATACTAACTACTACCATTTACAAATAGGGTGTACATTGTAGTATTACAGGTACAAACCCAAATTGAAAAAAATGTATCATCTCTGAAAACCAGTAATTCATACTGTGTTTCCGCCTTAGACATGTTAGATGATAAACATTTTTCCTCTAAACCCAGCAACCGTAGTACTACATATTACTACGTACACTATTTGGGGTGAAGTACCAAATACTAAAAATTACTACAGGCATACTGCATACTACAGTTTACTACTAGTAGTATTTTGTAGTATTCGGTGACGTTAGGGTTAATTTATGTACATTTTTTGTGTGCAGGTACTAATTATGTACCACTCAAGAAAACGTTGAATATCTGACAATTCTGTCATATGAGTGTAAGCCTGCCATATGTTTCTTTTGCATCACATAATTCAAAACATAAAAATATTGCAGTAACGGTATTATGGGATAGGGATAAAATGGCTTTGTCAGCCACAAAAACCCAAATCAAACATAATCTTGGTCGATGTAACTAAATGTTATGCAAAGATTGTTAATTTCAATTCATGTGTCAGAACCTTGGTTAAAATCATGACTTTTGTTTGGTTTGAATTATAACAAATGGGGCACAATTTGTTGACTATAACCCGTCCTTGTTTACTTGCTCTTGTATTGCCCTACATGTATATATTGACGTCAGCTTTGTTGATTGGCAGTACGGTATGATAAAAATGAAGTCATTCTTTTTTTAGATACTGGGTCATTCCACCAGGTTGGTACACAGTGTGTGACATTTATCCATATCTTTAAAAGTACTATTACATTTGAGTCAGTTATTTCATGTAATATCAGTCTTTGGGTGGGCAATATTTTAGAAAGTTTTAAATCATGTAAATTATATTTTACCACAAATGATAAAAAAATGTGTCAGTTTGACGTGACATGGACATGTCCATATTTCCATTTTCATGTTTTTTCAAGACTTTAAATATAAATATGGGAAATTCATCATGTGTACTAATTAAAAGATGTACTATGCAACACAAGAACACCTTTTTTATGGTAGTCAGTGTCCAAATATAGCAGAGACAGCAAGAACAGACGTGAGTGTGGACTTAACATGGACACTGTGTCCACTGTTACATCCACACATGCATGTTTTTTTTCTTCTTGCTGTTTCTGAGCTATTTGGACACTGGCAACCATAACAAAAAGTGTTTTCTTGTAGCATTGAGTGTCTTTTAGTTAGTACATATAGTAAGTTGCATAATTATTTATTTAATGACAAAAAATTAAGGCAGTCTGGACGTAACATTTAGTACTGACATGGTGTGACATGAAAATGCACATTTACTTTTTGTAACATTTTCAACATTTATATAAATAATTATGCAAACTCACTCTGTATTTTACAAAACACAAACTGCAACACAAAAAACATTTGTTATGGTATTTAATATCCAAATGCAGCACAACAGCAGAAATATATGTATGGTCTATCATGGTGTCCATGTTACGTCTGCACCGATTCTTCAAATTCTTGCTATTTCTGCTATATTTGGACACTGACTGCCGTAAAAAGGTGTTTGGTGTTGCATAGTGTGTCTTTTAATTATTGTACGTAATGAATTTCCCATATTTATTTATTAAAGTGTTGAAAAAACACAAACATTTTAATGTTGGACACGGTGTCCATGTTACGTCCATTTTACATTTAAAATAACACACTTTTTATCATATTTTTGTTAAAATATAACTTACATTGAAAACTTTCTCAAATAATCTCACACCCAAAGACGGATGTCACATGAAATAACTGAATTAAATGTAACGATGGTTTTTAATGATATGGTCATATAACACACTGTGTCCCAACCTGGTGGAATTATTATTATTATTATTATTATTATTTATTCGGCCAACAAATGAAAACAAGCACTTTGACAAAGCAAATACATGAACGTCACTGAAGAATACTAGATATAATATGAAAAATTAGAAAAGGAGGAGGAATGAGATGGGGAAACGATTAGAAAAAGGAGGGGGTGGAGAGGGGAGGGTGGAAAGGGGGAGGGTGGGGAGGGGATGGTTTAGAGGGGAGGGTGGGGGAGGGGGAGAGGAGGAGAGAAGGAGACCAGAAATAAGGACAATAAAACATTCCAAGCCGGCCAGGGTAAGCAAAAGTGTACTTAAACACTGTAGCCCTAAAGCCTGCCTACCCAAACTTGAAACGTTTACATAGAAAAAATAAACATACATATATGTATCTGATTTAAATAAAACATCTTTAAGAGTCGGGAAAGCACACAAAAATGAAGAAAACTTGAACAAATAAGAAAACAATAAAAACAAATGAAATAAGTTAAGTAAAGCAATAAATAAAACAAAACAAAATAAACATGTAGCTATCAACAAACGTGTAGGAAGAACAACAAGCAAAACCAAGGATATACAAGCCGAAAACAACTTGACAAAAACAGGACAGGACAGGATAAACAAACAATCAAACCCAACCCAACCCTCAATAAACAAACAAACACCCCAACACCCCAACAAACAAGCAATTTAGCCGAAAAAAAACTTAACGAACCGAAAATACAAGACAAGATGACAGCACAGGACGACAGCACAGGACATGACAAACAAACAAATAAACAAACACAACCCCAAACAAACGCCCCAACAAACAAACACCCCATCAAACAAACAAGCAAACACCCCATCAAACAAACAAGCAAACACCCCAATAGCCCAACCATCAACACCCCTACAAACAAACACCCCAACCATCAACACCGCAACAAACAAACAAACGAGCACCCCAACAAACAAACAAACAAACAAACAAACAACACCGCAACAATCCAACAATCACATGCAATAAAAATGAGATGAGCACCAATGAAAAGTTATCCTAATTCTTGAAAGTGGTCAAATAAACTTCTGTTAAATGAACTGAGAGAGTCAAGTATAACAGAGTCTCTAATGTATAAAGGAAGGCTACTCCAGCTGCGTGGAAATGAATGAGTAATACTGTTCTTAAGGGCAAGAGTTCTGGCATACTTGTGGTTGAATAGCACATGATCTTGGTGGCGAGTGTTCACTGTTGTATTTCTACGGACAGAATGGCAGTCAATAATTCCAAATAGACATTTTGTAACAAATGTGATAGACTGCTTAGCCCGTCTGTTCTCCAAAGAAATCCAGTTCAGAGCTTGAAGTCTCTCCTCGTATGTTACGGTGCCCCTGGCTACCTTCAGACACATCCTGCTGGCCCGCCTTTGGACTCTTTCTAATTTAAATTTATCGGCAGCAGTGTAAGGCGACCATGCAGGCAATCCATATTCAAGCACTGGTAGGACCAAGGACTGGTAAAGGGATGAAAGGGCCTTGGTTGAAGTTCCACTTGCAACTTGCCATATAAATCCTAGGGTTCTATTGGCTTTGCAAACAATTGTATTAACGTGATCAGACCAAGTCAGAGTGTTGTTGATGGTGACACCCAGGTACTTGTATGCTGAGGTGATGCTGACGGGTTTGTCGTTGAGAATGTAAACGGGAGGATTCACAGGTTTCTTGGCCCTTGTCATGTGAAGTACCTTAGTCTTCGTAGTGTTGAGATGCATGATGTTCATTTCACTCCATCGACCAAGTTCGGTGAGGTCTGCTTGGAGGGCATGCTCGTCATCTTGTGAATGGATGGGTTGGTAAATGAGTGTGTCATCAGCGAAGAGCAGGAATTTTGTAGTCAGGTTGTGTGAAATGTCACTGATGAATAGGTTAAAAAGCAAAGGGCCAAGGACGCTTCCTTGCGGGACTCCAGATGTGACAGGAGCCCAACCCGAAAAGCAACCGTGATACACAACACGTTGCTTTCGGCCGATCAAAAAGGATTTAATCCATGCCCAGGTTTGTCCACGGATGTTGTAATTACTTGCCAGCTTGTTGAGCAGGATGTCGTGCGGCATGACATCAAAGGCCTTACTGAAGTCAAGAAAAATGATGTCAATGCGAGGAGGACGTGGTCTGTCGAGAATGGTTGCCCAGTCATGGATTGCATTGGCAAGCTGGGTGACACATGATCGTTGTGCAGTGAAGCCATGTTGCATGGGGTTGCCAAGGCAAAGCGAGGAAATGTGATCATTTATATTATCAGCCACTGCTTTTTCCAAAACTTTGCAAATGACTGAGGTTAATGCAACTGGACGATAATTTTTGATGTCAGAACGTTTCCCAGACTTGAACACCGGTGATATTTGAGAAAGTTTCCAGTCCACAGGGAGAGTTCCAGTTGAAAGAGAAGAATTCATGACTCGTAGCAGTGGAGGAGCAATTGTAGAATGACCCATACATAGAGGTGGTTTCTCACAAGAAAATATTGTCATAATGCTAAGGGCTGGTACAGTAGAATGCCATGGGATGTACATTGTACATGTACAAAAAGTGGTCATTCGTTAAAGTGAATAATGGTATATATTGACAACATTTTGGGAGCCATAGCAGTGTTCGTCATAGCAAAATTCTACTGTATCCTTTTGCATGTAAATGGCAAAAAAGTGTACCCAAAAGACTGAAAATTTGTTGTATACATTGTACATGTTTATCTTTAGAATCCTTGGAGGTCAAACGTGCAACAGCAGTCACCAAGATTAATTCAATTAATTCAAGATAATAAAATTGTGTTTTATCTCTTATATTTTCTCTTAAGTTAAATCATTTCCCAGGGACAGGCTTCATCACACAGAAGGTTCATTTGGCAACATCCAATATTGAGTATGTCCCTAAAGCCTTCAAGATGCCACAACAAAGTGAAGAGTTCAAAGCAGAGGTGGGTATCCGAGTCAATTGTTTTCATACTCGCACTTGAGTCTATTCAGTATTGGGTTTTGCCCTTCACGGACGGATTTTATAAACACTGTATACAAGCCGGTCACAAGTAACTGGATGAACAATGACAAAGGAATGCCTTTGTCAAAGCTCATTTGAATAGCTTGTGAGGGGGATTGGGATTAGGACTGGAGGACTTGTGATGGACTTGCAGGGACTTGCAGGGACTTGTGATAGACTCGACTACATCTCTGTCAGTTGGCTGGGTCGAATCTGATATATAGCGGCGGGTACCAGCGTCGGTGAAGGGAAAAACCCAATATTGAATTTACATCACCCCAACGTAAATTCCATATGAATAGTTGTCTGCGATACCCGCCGCTATATCAGATTCGAACCAGCCAGCTGATTCCGATTCGGTGGTCGAGTGGGGTCGAGTGATTTTTTTCAAAATCTCTCAGGACAACACTGAGTATACAGTGTTTATAAAATACGTACATGTAGGGGAAGGGAAAAACCCAATATTGAATTTACATGACCCTTAGTGCACTTGAGTCTGATGTACATGTCACATTTTTGGTTACTTGAACTCATCACATCCATGTCTTAAAGGTGCTACATGTTTTTTGCATGTCCTCTGACTAAAACCTTCAATTTCATGGATTTCCCACAATCAAATAATAGAAGAAAACTATTTTTGAATGAATGAAGCACTGCCTTCACTATCTATGTTGCCTGCCTTTATTATGTGGTACGTGCGGAAATTGTCCTCTAACACTATGAATAGGAGCTTCCTGCTCCTAATTAAAAAATGAAGCCATCATTCTGTTACTAATTGCCAGTGAATCTTTTGGTGAAATGTCACATTGCAAAGCTTGTAACTTAAATAATACTAACAAATTAGCAGTTCGATTATTTTTTGGGGGGTGCCACACCTCAAAAGTGGGGACACAGCATGGACTCAGACTCACTCTTTGTCACTGTTTTGAGTTATGGCAAATACCCAGTGTATTAACCCCTTGTGTTCATTTATGGGGGGCTGGCTATGGTATGCCAAAAAACGGGCTGTGCAGCCAAGTGCAAATGTAAACAATACACTGGGTGCCACACTGAGTAGAGTGGTCCTATTTATCACACTTGGAGCCCCCCTTTCGTGTGAATGAAAGCTTTGTTTGAAAAAGCTCAATCTTTTCATTACACTCCCAGTCAAGAACAATATACATGTACATGTAGTTGAAACATAAATGGATTGAGTATGTGCAGGAATGCGCATATAGATGACAACCCGCCAGGTGGTCTTTTTCAAACCATGGCTGTCATCCATATTCAAAAGGTGAGAAGAAATTAAGAATTATAGCTTAAAAGATTATTTCATAAACATTTCATCATTGTATCTGCTGTTATTGTTTTAGTAAAAACTAAAATTCCTGTCTTAATGAATTCTGTTAAAAAGGTTAAACCTTAAGACATTCTATGTAAGTTGTCAGTAAAACTTGTGAAGGGGATCCTGCAAAGGAGACTCTTAACTCCAATTTGGACTCGAGGTTGAAGCACTTAAATATGTCTGAAGTATAAGCCCTGATTCTGAAGGCTTCGGAAGGGAGTGGGATACATGTACAATGTACTCTGGACAAATTCCATATTTTTGTTATTATGCGGCATCCTTTTTCTTTTAAAAGGCATTAAAAAATCCTGACAAGCTCTGGGTGCAGAAGAGCAATGCACATAGAGGCATAAAGGTGAAGCCAGTAGCAGGTGAGTGGGGAACAAGAAACAGGTGTAAAGGTTTAGTCTGTATATGAAACGGGTTAATGGTACATGCAGATGGTGGTAGGGAGCTGAGCACTGTATACATAGATACATGAAGGTCAAGTCAGTATCAAGTAAGTATGGGAGCATTAATCATTGAAAGACAAGGCATATCAAGGCTTAAAGGTCAAGCTAGTAACAGGTGATTGTGGGGTGGGAGGGGGGGGTGTCGTTAACAAATATGAACATGGAGGCCGAAAGGTGAATCTAGTACAGTGAAACACTGCTTTAACAAACATCGCGGGATCCACGGATTTTGTTCGGTATAGTGATTTTCAGCCGCCAGTCCACCAACATGGCGTCTGTTCTTTTAAATAGCGCCCTCTTTTTATTGTAATTTAACATGTGCCGGCCATTTTCCAAGCTTACCGAATCCTAAAGCAACAGTTGGCTTTTCCCTTCTATTCCTTGGGGAAATAGCCACCTGTCACTCTTCAACATAAAGCTGCGGCCGTTCAGGAATTACAAACAGCCCAAATACCCAATACATTTTTAATCCATTGCCTTTTTTCTTTAACAACAATGTTCCGTAAGTTTTGTACACAAAATTTGGGAGCCAAGGATGGTGTTCGGTATAGTTGAATGTTCGGTGTAGCATGTGAGTGTAGAGAAACTCTTATGCATGTAGCTACAAACTTTCAGATTATGTACAGTTTATAATAGTGGTCTTAAAGAAATTTCGGAACAGGTTAGAAATAAAACAGCAGAACCTTTTTTCTTTACATCAGATTTGGACTTTGGTGCAACAAACAGCTTCATTCAGGAGTTTATTGACCAGCCTTTCTTGATCGATGGTCGCAAGTTTGACATTGGCGTTTATGTTGTTGTGACGTCTATCGATCCTCTGCGAATATACGTCGTTGATGATGACGCCCTAATTCGTTTCTGCTCCAAGGATTATTATCCAAAAGACTTCAACGATGTGGACAAATATGTTGTTGGTGATGATTATACTCCAATGTGGCAGGTACACTGGTCATTAGTTACAACTCTGTATTAATCTTTGTAAAATTTGCTTTTTAGTGTACATGATTGGTCATTGCTGCAATGGGCGGATTTGCTGGTTAGTATTTTATAGGAAATATCGTTTCACTGACCTGTTCAAAGTTTTGCGTTCTTGGATGGCGAAAAAACGAGAGAAAAACGGCATTCGTTTTCAACCGTCGGGCGGTTAACTGGATTTGTTATAGCGCCCTCTTGTAAAATAAGCCCAGTTGTTGTAAATGGGATTGTTTTCAATTGGTCACGAACTACGCGAGCAGACTGGTTACAACCCGTCGGTTCCGTACACAACGTGACACACACTTGTACTATAATAGCAACCTTGCGCCCGTTTTCGGATTAACCCATTTTATCCGCAACGCTGACTAACTACATTCAGTCAATAGAGGGCAGTAATTTAAAAATCCATTATTTTTTCCAACAATTGTTACGCGGAACAATCGTTGGAAAACGATATAAATTTCAACTTTTCTTGAAAACGACAGCACACCATCCAGGTTCCATCATTTCACAGGATGATTGAGATTGCCAACATAGGGCAAGATAGTTCAGTTGGTAGAGCGCCGGTACGGTGACCCGGAGGTCGCAGGTTCGAATCCCGCTCGTGCCAGTTTCTTTGTTCACTTTGAAAAACTTACAGTCTAGTAAGGTATTTCGTAATAATTCAGTAAAAACAAATTTGGAGGATTACCAATCGTGCACACTACCTTTAACTTTAAAGATAATTAATTGAGACTGTTAATTGCAAAGCTCTGGAAATGGAATCTAACTTGCTCCGATGCCGAGATATTTTATTTTGGGATGACAACACCTCATGATTAAGACTGATCATGAGGTGTCAACAGTCTGGACAACATCCTGAATGTAATATGTTGTCTTCTTGAAATATTTTATCATGAGTTGACGACATCCTGAACTTGTAGGATGTCTTCATCCTCGGTGCAAGTCTTGGAATGACAAATTGACATCTTGAATTAAAGCATTTTGAGATCTTAACGAGTCAGATGGCACCTCTAAAGCAGAATGTCTTAGAATTATGACATCTTAATTCCTTGAAAGATATTGTCATATTGAACTGAAGTATCTCATCATGAACTCTATGAGTCAGATGGCACTTCTAGAAAACTATTGTTAATAGTGCTGTGATGTTTCTTAAGGTTTGGGAAAGTCGTTTTGTTTACCTCTCTTTCCGAAGTAAATAGTTATATCCAAGCTCTTAAATTTTCACGTTTTTCATTTATTTTTTGGCGATATGATGTGGTGATTTGATGTGAAATATTGCAGATCTTCGAAAATGTGGGCATATTATTTTTTGCTTATGACAATTTTGATAGGTTTTATTGCATTCTGTTCACAGATGCCGTCCTTAAAGACACTATATAATGAGCAACATTACACATTCAAGGAATCGCTGAATGCCTACGTCAGATCTAAAGGTACGTGTGGCAATAAGCAGTGCTGTATTTTTTAACAAAATATTGAGAGCTAATTTTGTAAAACATTGAGATCTGTTGTCCACAATGTACATGTATGCATATGCAGAATGCAATCCAATCATAAAAAAGCATATCAAACCGATTACATTTTTTGTTCGTATTGCTGTGGAGTTGCCCACAGACTTTAAATACCCTACAGTTGGTTTCACATACACATTAAAAGGCTGTTTTACTTAGTATTAAAGCTGACATAATTTACAAGCAAACATTTGCAGCAGAAACTGGCTAGAATTTTGTTGGAAGATGTTCCATTTAAATTTACTCTTCAAACAAGTTAGCTCGCAGATGTGTTGTAAAATTGTAAGTGACTGTTAGTGACATCACTAATGTTAACAGGGTTCTTTCCTAGTGTGGAATGATGACAACTAAGCTCCTTTTGTGTGAATAAGGGAATGCAATTGTTACGACAGTATCTTTATGATTTAACCCTAGAGGTGTGGCTGCTGTTAATGGAGTAAGCCAAAGGTGTTCCTCGTACATGTATATCATTTGGCTAATTGTACGATACATGTTCATTCATTCATTCATTGCAGATTTGGACTCCTCCAGAATTGACTCCCAGATTTACAGCTCAGTCAGAAGTGTGTTTCTCAACAAGTATCCACAGCTTTTGAAAAGCATCAATAAATTCAGACATAAAAAGTAGGAATTGTTATCTTGCTATATTTAGTATAAATTGGACACATTGAGTTCTAGACTGCAGTTAAGGATATAGTTTTTCCTTTATAACAAAATGAATCAAATTAAATTATACAAATATTTGTACAAAAGGTAAAATGTTGTGGAGAGGATCTCACATAGCACTTGTTACTACACACAAGTGTGTAAACACCGGCAATCGCGGACCTCCTATTGTCCCCCTTTTGTTTATACTATAACTTTTTCGGAAGGCCTCCCATTGGTTTTGTACACGATTTTCAATCGTGGACCTTGACACAATCGCGGACCCTATTGTCCTCTTTGTTAAAGGTCCACGGTTTGAATAGCTATACAAACTCAGGGATACTGAGGCGTGTTTAAGTGAAATCCTTGCTAGCTGATTAAATCATGACGTTTGTAGAAATGCTGTCTCTTCTTGAATGCAATCTACCTGTTTGGATGACGAGTGTTATTTAGACATCAATGCCTGTTTCCTCAAAGAAAAATACTGCAATCACGTGTAAAATCCTAAGTGGAGAGATAGGCAATAAATTAACATACAAGATGGTGACCTTACTCTTTCTAAACATTTTTGTATTTTTCCTCATTTCAGTATGTTTTTTGAGCTGATGCGTTTTGATTTTGTTTTGGATGAGAATCTCAATCTGTACTTGATGGAGGTAAGTACACTCTTTCCTCTTGTTAAGGGTTTTGGTTCTTTCAACCTTTCATTATTTAAATCAATATTAAAGTGTTCCTTATCAGATAACATTCTAGGGATTCTCTTGTGATTGAGAATTTCTTACAAATTGTACAAGAGAAAAATAAATATCAATTAATGCAAGAGTAGTTGTGCAAAGTTTGAGAGGAAAAACAGATGACTTCATAATCACGATGCATGTGGCTGAAACATAAATATTGAAAACAGCAAGTTTTTAGCCATTTTAACTGTTGCATGTCTGATTGATTGGTGGCAGGTGAATATGTCTCCCAACCTTTCTTCCAATCACTTTCTACCCAACAAATATTTGTACGAGCATGTAATTTACAACATCTTGAGTGTCATTGGAGTGGCCAGGAATGTACCAGGAAGCGTCAGAAACAGGTCAGTGTGTAATACTCAAGATGCATTACTCACAACTCAAACAGGGGTCACATATATATAAATAACCTCGGACTTGGTCTCCGACATCATACTGGGATCTCAGACGTGGACTCAAGATTTAAAGACTAAAACACGTGTACAGGCTTAAATTAATTAAGACAACTTAATTAATTCACAGTCAGAGAAATTTGTGTCAGTGTTATTTAACCAAAGTCACCACTAGACAAGATTTGAAGAATAAACTTGAATCAGCATCTTAACTGTTTGAACTGAGTGGGTCAGCCATCTCAACATGACAGTGGGAATTGTGGATTTGAATCAAGTAGGTTGTCAGAAACAGAAGGTCAACAACGGCTGTTGAGAAGGAAAAATCTGCTAGGCCACACAATGTACATATACCCTACTGTGTTCTTCAAAGTTTAGGCAGATTCATACTTGGCGTGAATGCGAAAGTGGGGCAAATTTTATGACGTCATCAATTGTTTTGTTGTGCTGTTTGCCTGTACCAGGTTTTTACCCTAACAAAGTCACTTTGCACCCAAATTCACATGAACCAAGTATATGAACCAGGCTTTGCACTGATTAATCTTTCCAACTGATGTGCAATTTTCTACAAACAAGAATGGGTTTTAACATCTTGACCATTGATAGTAGTAGTAATTTATCAAATAGCAATGATATGGTATATTTTATTGGGATTTTCTTTTGTTTTATGGCATATTTAAACAGCCCACCTGATGCACAAGCCATGCAAGTGAGTGAAAAGCGTATCCTTGTTAAATCAGACTTCTGTGGCACCTCGCTGTGTTCAACCTGCATCTCAAGTGTGAGTATAATGCATTCTGAACAAGATTAAACACTCATCCTCGGTTGATGTGATAAGATTCTCAGAGAAGACTCAATCCTTCACCCAAGCTTAAGGTTAATCAAATTAGTCAAACAAAATTGTGTCTATTCCTAATGCTGAAGTGTCAATTCAAGTTTTCTTTCCTCTTTGAATTTTTATTAAGAGAATTCCCAGTTCCGATTTTAATCGTATCTCCAATGTGGAAGGCTGGTAGGAGCAAATTAGAATTGTGACCAGCTCTACAAAAATGGGTATTATGTCGCAAAATTTGAAAAATTAGTTATATACATAGTTCAATTTGTCACATCATAAGCTTTAATTTGGTGTAGATTTGACCCCTGTGACATTTTGTGTTCTCGAGATATCTTGACATATTATTTTCACATTTAACGGAAGTGTGTTTAGAGATATAACCTTTAAACACAAAAATTGCAAAGAAATTAGATAGAAGTAACTTCTATCAACATTTATTTGTTCATCTTTATTCATCAATATTAATGTTTATGAAAGTAAATTATGAAAATATAGATATAACAGAAGCCAACAAACCAAAAACAAAAATATATATTATATGAAGATTTGTTCGCCCTCTTCACATAGAACAGCCCTGTGTGTGGTTTCACATAGTGCGACATAATACCCTTTTTTGTAGAGCGGGTCACAATTACCTATTATCAGAATAACCATCATACAAAAACTTTATCGGTTAAAAAATAAAGAAGGGACCAAATATTCTGTGATTGCATTCAATCTGTCATAGTACTATTTTAAAAATAACAGAATTAAAATAACGTATTTGAGGTTTCCATATAAAATACATATAGGATTAAATATTGCAGATAATCCATACCATTGAACAAATTTCAAAAATATAAACAAACACTCTCTCATAAATTCATCATAAAAAAAGTGAAAACTGTTATTGAGCTCAAACCTTCACTGTATGACACCTCTGTTGAATACAGTGTTGTTAACATTGATGTACAGTTTGGTCAGAAACTGGCAAAGTGAAACTCAAAAAGTGGTGAAACTCAAAAAGAACATCTTAAAATCAAGTCATTGGCAATGACAGTGAAGACAGGCTTTTATAGACTCACCAAACAAGTCTTTGTAGTACATGGTCCTTCAAGGAAGATTATATTCTAGTTGATGTTGTCAGGATTGTGTTTGGGTTATCAGAGAAACAGGCATATTATGAAGATGTAGACTGTCAAAGTACCCAGAGAGTCTACCCAATCTTCATGATGAACATGAACTGTGAATGGATTGTAAATCTTGTGTTGGCAGGAATGTGAGCTGTGTTACAGATGCCTGGTTCCTGATCAGATTACAATGTTGGAAGAGGCTTATCATGAACATATACATCGTCAAAGTACCCGGAGAGTCTATCCAGAATCCATGGTAAAATAATGCTCTTTAGTCCGGGAAACTATTACTTGAGGAAATACAAATTACAGAATGTGCAATGAAAATGTGTGAAATTATGAACATCTGTAGAATAAACTGAGATTGCAGAACAGTTAAGTTTCAGTTCCTTGGTGCTCCTGCCATAACCGTGATTTGAAGAAAAAAATGTACTCTGAAAATGAAATGAAGAACTCGCTACATGTAGCTCATCAAAAATTAAGACAAAAACTAGGATGTATGAATGTTAAAAGAAAATTTTATAAATCATTTAAATGTAAAAATCTTTATAAAAAAGCAGACCAGTCTGTGTACCGGTACATTTGATGCAAGAGTGAATTTGTTGGGCCTGATCGGTCGATCTGCGTGAATTGTGCAATATTGTAGCACAATATCCCCATGTATCGTTCACACAAGCAATCAGTTGATCTCACAAACAGTGGTCGGTCACACAAACAGCGCCATCTACCAATCGTGCAGTGAACTTCTGCGATTGACCAATCACAAAAACCTGTTCTTGCACGATTTAGGCCTATCAATCATGCAACTTTTGCCCTGCTTTGCGCAGCAGATCGCATAGCAGAACTTCGCTATTGGTAGATCTGTCCTGTGCAATGGTCAACTAATGCTTGTGCAAATAATAGATCACATGATGGCGCTATCGCGGGATCATGCAGATCCAGCAATCACACACAACAGATTCATTTCTCGCAGTAGTGCTGTCGGGATACTAATAGTAACGTGTATATTGTTTAATTGCAGACACAGGAACAGGCAAGACATTATGACAGGAGTAAAGATGCAGAGTTGACCCCAAGAAATCGCATTTTAAGGGAATGGTTCCGAGCCAAATGCATTGAGGATATCTACTGGTGTACATGAAAAGCCCTGAGATGAGTGTGTGAATAGCCTGTCCCTGTCCATACATAGGATTCTCTGCGTCCCCTCCACACTGCTAGTTCACTCAGTACTAGTTCATTCAGTAATTATAAAACTATTGGGGATATTGCCGTCCATAGGCGTCCCCTCCACACTGCTAGTTCACTCAGTACTAGTTTATTCAGTAATTATAAAACTATTGGGGATATTGCCATCCATAGGCATCCCCTCCACACTGCTATAGTTCACTCAGTACTAGTTCATTCACTAATTATAAAACTATTGGGGATATTGCCATAGTTGTCCCTCCATAGGCATCCCCTCCACACTGCTATAGTTCACTCATACATTCACTAATTATAAAACTATTGGGGATATTGCCATAGTTGTCCCTCCATAGGCGTCCCCTCCACACTTCTAGTTCACTCAGTACTAGTTTATGGTGATTGGCCATACCATCAGCTCAATATTTTCGTTTTGGACCATCCTCTATCGATATAACTCACTTGCAACAGTAAAATTCTCACTTCTTAGGAGGGCTGGGTACTTAGGGAGACACTGAAATGTCTCCCTAATTCCACTTGTCTCCCTAAAGTATAAAAAGTGACGACAAAGTGTCTCCTTAAGGGTACTTTTGTCATTATAATACCACCTCTATTCCACCTCTTGTATGATAGATGAATCACATCCGCAATGTACTAGTGTGCTGTATGACGTAATGTCCGTAAAAATGTACTGTTGGGGGATATTGCCATAGACATCCTCTCCACCAAAAATATTAGGGGGGGACATGTCCGCCATCTCTCAGGGATCGTGGCCTTACAAGCCAAGGCATTCAGATGCCATAACCTCCATGTTTTCTCTAGGCACCATGCTGAATCAAACAGAATACAACAGCAGTGGGAATCCTGCAAAATCCAACAGAAAACACCCTCTCGATCTGTTGGATATTGTTGGATTCTGCGTGGTTAGGCTGAATACAAAAATGTAAATAAATATTTCAATATGAACCTGTGAAAAAGTGTCGCAACGATGATCACATTTATAAACAAATATGCATGGATTTGAAAATATTACATATTTTTTGACAAAAGTAGTTTTGTTGTTATACAGTATTATTGGTTGTGTACATGTAAGTTGTATTTGTATTTTTAATTGTATATAGAGTGGAATGATTTCACCATTCAGTCACTAGAGTTTGAGAATCTATGTAGTCCTTAGTACTGATGCTAGGCTGAATTCCTCTCTAGGGATCTGTTGAGTGTTCTTTGTTGAGGATGTTGGACTCGCTTCTGTGAGTAAACAAAACAACCTGCCTGACATGAGTCTATTTTCTTGTTAAAATAGTTTTATTTATTAACTTTTCAGATGTCTATAATTAAATTTAAACACATTGTGCATTTTAACTGTGCTAATTTATTTATCCCATCTTTTTGGCTTTAAATACTGCTCTTTTTACTGCATTTTTTAAGATCTTGGGGACTGTTTCATTATTAATGTACCAAATGTCCAAAATCGGTTTTCAAATTATTGTTGTTAACATGCTACAAATTGTCATGTTTCTCTGTAATGTGTTGAGAAAACAAACGGCTTTTTAAAAAAAATGAAATTATACATTTAGTATTATGAGATATGTAATGTCCAAAGATGTACTGACAGAAGTGTTTTAATTAAGCATAATTTGTATCCAAAGATTTTTGAAGGCGACTATAAATGAAGTGGGATCGTGATGACTTTTGCCTAATCCAACTCACAACTCTAAAAATATGAGGGTTCTTCAAATGACTGCAAGCTCTCTTCAGTAGAACTATTTTGCTGATTTTATTATTTTAAATAAGTAAAATTCTCTAAATTAGATGTTTTACTTGCAGGCATTTAGGAGCTCTCAAAAAGCGATGGACACCAATGGTTTTGAATAGGACTTTGTCAAGAAAGGCAATACCTCTGCTATAATTTGTACACATTTGATGAACAAGTAGAGGGGGTGTAGTGGTGGAAAGATTATTAAGGGAAATAAATGGAAATGTTTAGTATCAATATTAAGGATCACATTCAATTAATTATATTTTTGAAATAGTTGCACAAATGATAACACTGTGAAATCCTTAGATGTGGTTTGTTTTATTCAAAATGGACAAGAGGATTACATGTAGGTGGATTTCATTCGAATAAAGGTCCAAAAATCATACCCAGAGCCCAGAATAACAGTCAGAAGCCACAATGTACTCTTTGTCAAGACAGGACAATAGTTAGCAGGTTTCAGTGTGATTCTGGACACCCATTGTCAAAATCATTGTCCTAATCTCCCTGTCCGCTTGGAATAGAAAATCACATCAAAGTGGTTCAGTGTAAAAAACACTAATGATGAATAAATACATGTATCATGTAGATATAAACAAAAAATGGAAGCGTTATATCTCACTTTGATTCTATTTACTTGTGCTAGTTTGCTGTATGTGTATAAGTAAAGAAATTATGTTGGAAGTGACGATCAGTGTAACATACTTTTTAGTATTTGGCAAAATCAACTGACTGTTTATTAGGCCTATAGAATAATATCTAAGAGACCTGTACCAATACAATATACCTTGTACATGTACATGTACTGAGATTACACTGTGGAAGATTGGATTAAAGAACTAGACTTGAAATCAAGTCGGTAATTGGTCGGCATTACACTATGAACATCTAACAAAAGAAAACCTACGCAGTCCTTTGTTACAAACAAAGGGGGGGGGGGTTGAGATAACTTCTTGTAGTTCACTTTTCGCTTTTTCGAAAAAACAACAAAACCTTACACTGACCTAGAAAAAAATAAAAATCCCCATACCTTCTTATGTCAGATAGGCTATCATTGGCTGCTTTATGATGCATGAGCCTATAGAGTACCGAAGTCTGACGTCAGTTGCCGGGGTAATGGTTCTACACACATGCAGTTTAGAATGTATTCTGGTTCCAAACATTGCATTGATTGATGTCATCACTATGGTACTCTATACATGCCTGGTTGCATATTTGAATATCCGCCCGGAGACGTTAGGCAAGTCGTTAGATCTGACCATAGGAAGGAAGACATGTCGGAACTTCACGAACGGCGGGCGTATTATTACGTACCGCGCTGGTAATATGATAATGACGGCGCCTGCGGACAAAACACGAATGTCTAAACGACTTGTCTTCAAGTCTATTGAAGAACCTGCAAAAACTCCATTTTTATTATATTTAAACCATTGTAGTACATACTACAATTCTATTATTTTTTTATGAAATCATTGTTTTAAAATCAGCATCTCTCTTGAGAAATGAGAATGTAACCTGTGATATTTACAATAAAATACATGTGATTTAAAAATATATATATAATTTTTCATGCAAGTTCGCCCCGAACGAGACTAAAAGCCACTTGAAGTACGGAGCTACAAAAATAAAAGAATAAACTGACAGACAAAATTCCCATATCGTTCAAAAAGGTGGTGATTTAAAAGTCATGTTTTAATTTTACTAAAATATACTTGATTTTCCTCCAAAAGTGGATTACGTACTGAATTCAGACTTCTATACTGTCTCAATACACTATCTCAAATAATAGATTGTAGACATTGCTGTACATTTGTATTTTACCTTGTTTTGCATAGGCCTAAATAAATGGGTAATATTTTCTGGAATGGTATCTTAGGGAGACATTTCCATATTTTGCACTTATTCTGAAAACCATTTGATCTATGAACTTAGAAAAAAATTGCAGTAAAGTTTTAATTTCCTTTCCGATAGTAACATTATGACGGCTTTGCTCCATACACAAAATCACCCTTTTCGTTCTTTCGGATTTCGTTTTTTTCTTGTTGATGTGCCTTGGTCATCGGACAGTACTTGGTCCCGATTTGGCAGCTAAGGAGATTCCCCAATTAGTTAGGGCATTTTAGAAAATGTTCTAACCATCTGTGAAAAAATTGCTTACCAATAGCTTTCTTCACCAATGTGTTCCTATAGGTGTCTACTAACACCTCTCAATTTATTCCAACCCAAATCAACTGGGAAAATTCTGGGGAGCCAATCAAAGTTGGGGTACCCGGAGGGCCTGGGCGAAAAATTTGAAAAATGAAAATTTGCCAAAACTAGCTTGTGGGATGTCTAACTAGGGGTTTTGGGGTGTGCTGAATCGATTCCAACCATTAGATTTGAGTAAAAACGACTCCCTGGCCATAAACAAATCTATTAAAATATAAAATCTGTTTTATTAAAATATTACAAACAGAAACGTATCTCAATTGAAACCTCGGTTAGTCAGTTAGTTAGTTCACCCTGCTCATCCAATTCCCCGGCATCTCCCTCACTCCTCTCGTCATCTGGCTGGTTGATGTTCTGGCAAGAGTTACCATGACAGTTGCCGCAAGCAGAAATACACTTGACTCCTTGGTTTTTTTACAGCAGCACCTGAATGTGCTACAGTCCCCCTCACAGTTGCAGCTGACAAACTTCAGAAGATAGTCCGGTGCAATGGGGTCTGTTGAAGGGACTGGTGCATAACCTTGCTCACCGAGCTTCCATCCGTAGTCCAGGACATCCAATGATGGACTTTGCAGCACCAGCCAATCTCTAGTCTGGAGATAAGCCCGGTGAGAGTGCTGTGCTGCAGCTCCTGTTGTCGGGGGCAGTTTCTCAGGTTTGATGCTCCCAGCAGCGGCCCGCTTGCTGAAGATGTCAAATCTCAAGTCCCCCAAGTCTTTGGGTGGTGTAGCGCGGAACATGAGCTTGAATAGTTCACAGCCGGCATTGATGATGTCATCTTTCTCGGCTCGGATGTCCAGAAACACGTCCATGGCCCTCTCCGCTCAGTCTTGCAGAGCTTGGTTAGCAAAGTTGATTTGCGCAACCCAGAAATCGCGGACACTGTATCGCAGCCGGAGAAGCTGTGCAAGAAGATCAGATACTTCCAGTATATCTCTGAAAGGGCCTCCCGGATCTTTCCGACATCGTAAGATGTTTCTTTGGCTGTTGTGAGGAAGATTGGGTGGTCGTCTGCAGCATGATGAATCAGCATAACCATGACGTCGGTGTCCTCAGCCCTCACCTCAACAGGGGACTCTCTTGCCTCATCTAGAGCTGCCCGGACGATAGAGGTGTCCGCATCATCGGGGCATTGCTGTACACTTATCCCATTTCTACCGAATGTCTCAGCAAGTAGCAGAATGAGCTGGGCCTTGATGCTCTTGTTGTCGAGGAACTTTTCTCTTCGAACGATGCTTTTGATGTCTGGGCGAATCAGAATGTCGCAGCATGCGTTCTTTGTTCGTCTCAGGTGATCATGGTCCTTGGTGGAGCTGCCGTATCCGTCAAAGACCACAGTGATCCGGAGGCACTGGCTCCCATGGACTTCACAAACCGGAGGTAGCTCTCGGCGATGTCCTTCCAGGTGAGGTTAGCCTCCCACCTGACATAGCGCAGGAGCCACCCACCATCAATCACAAGGCTCGTGCAGGGGGGTTCCACAACGGGTTCCACAAATGCCTTCAGGACCCTTGCTAGGGCAGCCTTGTCTGGCTGAAGCAACTTCTGGTCTTTGTCAAATAGAGACATCGGTGTTGGCGTCAACTCAAATCGCAGGGCTTGTTTGGTCTTGAATTCGCGCTTACTGATGATGATGGTGCGGTTGAAGAGCTTGAGTGAGTCAATAACCAACTTCTTCTCATTGACTTTGGGTCCACTTCTGAGTCTCTTTAACGATTTGACCTTGTGCTTAGTTTCCATTGTATTGAGAACAGTTTGTCCATCCATCTTGGCCTGTATGGCTCTGCCAACCTCCTCTGCCTGATCAGCGTTGATGACTGGGTCCTCGGGAGTGCTGCTGAACCCCGTGGAGAAGGATACCAGGGTCTTCCTGTCCCATGTTGCATCGAAGGGGTTGACCTCCTCCAACCATCCAACAATGGCGTTGACAGCATCATCGTCTTTCTTCATCTGGGCTCTTTCGACGTCTGTGTGGACAGGTACCCCACACGTTTGTTCATGCCTCCTCCCAGCTCCTGGTGAATGAACGAGAAGTGGTTTAGCGTCTGAACCCAAGACTTATCAGCAGATTCGTTCCGGAAGCGTCCTCTGTTTAGACCGCCTGAGGACTTGACCTCACACACGAGTGTAGTTTCTATGAGTGTGGTTTCTATGATGTCGGTCCATGTGCCTGACCACTCATGGTCTGAGAACCTGACTGCATGGTTGCTGTACACGGTGGATTTGCTTAGAGTTTCATGGAACACCGGACTGTCCTGTCGCTGCTGCATCAGCTGTACGGTACAGCCTTGCCCCTTCGCGTACTGATGGTGGCCCGCTGCTGCGAAGGTGTTGAGCAGTGCAATGATGCAGCTGAGGTGACCTGTGTCATCAGGGCAACTTCTCCTGCTCTGGCGACAAGACAAGATGAGCTTCTCGCAACTATCCCAAGAAGAAAGATAACCGTTGAAGAGAAAGCAGCAACTCTCAAAGCAGCAGAGGTAAAAATTCTGTCCTTTGTTCCGAAACAGAAAGTAGGATTGGCAGACTTTCAGTTTGTTCCGGTAGCAGATCTCCGCCAAGACCCTCCAGCCTTGCTCCCGGGGGACATGCTTGGGCGGCAGGATGGACTATCAAGATTCACAACCCCGCTTTCGAACATCCCAACTGGATTGGCTTCATGTAGTCAATACACCAACCCGAATGCAAGGAGAAGTCCCTCATTGAGTTTCTTCCATTGAGTTTCTTCCTACAGCACTATCTACACTATACTATTGGAGTGTTTACGCAGCAGTCAGTCTCCTGCTGTCATCACGTTCGACCTGCCAATATGGTTGAAAGCAACTCATATAGTCCTCCCGTCTGAGTTGCCCATCATCACAAGATTAGGCGGGTTTCACCTCCTGAAAAGCTTCCTGGGATCCATCGGGGCAATCTTGGCAGACTCAGGGCTGCAAGAGCTGATATCCGGGCAGTAGCACTGCGTGCAGAACACGTCCTCTCAGGTGGTGCTTATGCCAAGACCCTGGTATCCTTCTCCACGGGGTTCAGCAGCACTCCCGAGGCAGAGCCATACAGGCCAAGATGGATGGACAAACTGTTCTCGATACAATGGAAACTAAGCACAAGGTCAAATCGTTAAAGAGACTCAGAAGTGGACCCAAAGTCAATGGTAATTAAGAAGTTGGTTATTGACTCACTCAAGCTCTTCAACCGCACCATCATCATCAGTGAGTGCGAAGTCAAGACCAAACAAGCCGTGCGATTTGAGTTGACGCCAACACCGATGTCTCTATTTGACAAAGACCAGAAGTTGCGAAAGCCAGACAAGGCTGCCCTAGCAAGGGTCCTGAAGGCATTTGTGGAACCCGTTGAACAACCCCCTGCACGAGCCTTGTGATTGGTGGTGGGTGGCTCCTGCACAATGTCAGGTGGGAGGCTAACCTCACCTGGAATGGCATCGCCAAGACCTACCTCCGGTTTGTGAAGTCCATGGGGAGCCAGTGCCTCCGGATCACTGTGGTCTTTGACGGATACGGCAGCTCCACCAAGGACCATGATCACCTGAGACGAACAAAGAACGCATGCTGCGACATTCTGATTCGCCCAGACATCAAAAGCATCGTTCCAAGAGAAAAGTTCCTCGACAACAAGAGCAACAAGGCCCAGCTCATTCTGCTACTTGCTGAGACATTCGGTAGAAATGGGATAAGTGTACAGCAATGCCCCGATGATGCGGACACCTCTATCGTCCGGGCAGCTCTAGATGAGGCAAGAGAGTCCCCTGTTGAGGTGATGGCTCAGGACACCGACGTCATGGTTATGCTGATTTATCATGCTGCAGACGACCACGCGATCTTCCTCACAACAGCTAAAGAAACATCTTACGATGTCGGAAAGATCCGGGAGGCCCTTTCAGAGATATACTGAAAGTATCTGATCTTCTTGCACAGCTTCTCCGGCTGCGATACAGTGTCCGCGATTTCTGGGTTGCGCAAATCAACTTTGCTAACCAAGCTCTGCAAGACTGAGCGGAGAGGGCCATGGACGTGTTTCTGGACATCCGAGCCGAGAAAGATGACATCATCAATGCCGGCTGTGAACTATTCAAGCTCATGTTCCGCGCTACACCACCCAAAGACTTGGGGGACTTGAGATTTGACATCTTCAGCAAGCGGGCCGCTGCTGGGAGCATCAAACCTGAGAAACTGCCCCCGACAACAGGAGCTGCAGCACAGCACTCTCACCGGGCTTATCTCCAGAATAGAGATTGGCTGGTGCTGCAAAGTCCATCATTGGATGTCCTGGACTACGGATGGAAGCTCGGTGAGCAAGGTTATGCACCAGTCCCTTCAACAGACCCCATTGCACCGGACTATCTTCTGAAGTTTGTCAGCTGCAACTGTGAGGGGGACTGTAGCACATTCAGGTGCTGCTGTAAAAAAGCAAGGAGTCAAGTGTATTTCTGCTTGCGGCAACTGTCATGGTAACTCTTGCCAGAACATCAACCAGCCAGATGACGAGAGGAGTGAGGGAGATGCCGGGGAGTTGGATGAGCAGGGTGAACTAACTAACTGACTAACCGAGGTTTCAATTGAGATACGTTTCTGTTTGTAATATTTTAATAAAATAGATTTTATATTTTAATATATTTTTTATGGCCAGGGAGTCGTTTTTACTCAAAACTAATGGTTGGAATCGATTCAGCACACCCCAAAACCCCTAGTTAGACATCCCACAAGCTAGTTTTGGCAAATTTTCATTTTTTCAAATTTTTCGCCCAGGCCCTCCGGGTACCCCAACTTTGATTGGCTCCCCAGAATTTTCCCAGTTGATTTGGGTTGGAATAAATTGAGAGGTGTTAGTAGACACCTATAGGAACACATTGGTGAAGAAAGCTATTGGTAAGCAATTTTTTCACAGATGGTTAGAAAATTTTCTAAAATGCCCTAACTAAATGGATTGACCCAGATGTCGATTTACATCCCCTCATGTCCAGGTATAAGCCTACCCCAGCCGGCAACCACTTTTTCAAAAAGTTACCACCTATACTGGAGACATTGGGATTTCAGCGTCTTTTTCATGAAGCCCGACCGTAAGCGAGTTGCTGATTGCATGCATGGCGGATTGCCTACAGTGTACTCAATCGCAAGTTTTTCATTCCCGTCTTCTTTTTCATCGACCTGAAGTTCTTTTATTCACCATTGGATAACTGGCAAACATTTTTGTGTCGCCTAGGCCCTAAACGAATGTTTTTGGGAGACAAATTCTTTGTGACAATATGGCTCTGTTTGTATGTTCAAGTTTTGGGAAACAAGTTTATTTACATCTACCTACTTTAATGGATTTTGATGAAACTTATAATGCAGTGACCCTTGGGTGGGAAGACGCAATTATTCTTCAGAATGCTGAGGTCAAAGGTCATGTAGGGGTCATTAGAGGTCTTAGTATGTCGGTATATGTATGTGGCAATTTGGTTAGTTTCGCAAAAATAGGGTCTCATATGAAAAGTTAAAGTCCAATTGCAATCAAACTTGGGTCGTTTATGTTTACCGTCATATGATGGTGATGTGCAAGGTCACTTACTCAGGTCAAAGGTCATTTGGGGTCAAGTTATAGGGTGCGTTCGAATAGCTCACCGGGTCGACTCTGGTTAGCCCCGTGCCGTTTGATTAGCTCTGACGTCATACCCGGGGCTCACTCGGGTCAGCCACTAGACCCTGCTCGCGGAACAGAGTCGCTAGTGGAATTACGTCACACGCATGCGTAGTTAAGTCTGACTACCCACAAATTCTACTGGAGCAGGGAATTAAAAATGGCTGACCCCAAGGGCGATTTTGTAGTTAAGGACTGTTCCTATAAGAGAAAAAAATCCACTTTTAAGTTATTGGACTTAGCAAACTAGATTGCGACATTAAAAACAAACCAAGTATGTCGTAGATAGAGGGCAGAGTTTTAAATTTGTGTGGGAAATTGTTGGGTAAAGCGACAACGAAGATGACAAAACGCAACACGAAAATAAGGATGGCGAAGACCGCACTAATTCGCAGGACACCAACCGCAAAACACGTAAGAAAATTGCATTTTCTCCGCGCAGAAAAACTGTTCAGAATTACAAAAAAATGATGTCATTAGAATTGAGAGGAGTATACTTTAGGTTGATAAATTCATTTTGGAATGATAAAAACAACCTTGACTCGAAATGGATAAAATATAAAGAGGTGTCCGTAACCACACAATCGCCGACTTTCCGACCCAAGTGCAAGGTGACATCAACAGGAGAGGGCCAAGGGACCGCTTAAGGACCCCCTGGTGGGTTGCAGGCGCAAAGCCCTTGCTAGGTGTTGATGTGGAGCCCCTGGGGTTTCCCCAATTTAGGTGCAAAATTGTGTCAAAATTCAACCTTTTCTTGAGCTTGAATTGCAATAAATGACAATAATTAACACCTTCAAGCATTAAAAAATACAAAAGATCTTCAAAACTAAAATTTCTCATCCAATGTATTTGGAAGCGTAAGCGTCTCTTTGCACAATGGAGCTCTGGTCACCTAGCAACACAAATAATGCCTATGCATAATATCAAGAATAAATTATTTACAAAGTAATTATTGCAAAATAATGCCTAGATGCATTTCGGTAAGGCATGATTAGAATGTGATTAATTGGTCTACACTTGACAAAAACTATGAAAACATATGGTGGACAATGATGTATACTTGACGACATTATAACCGGAATGCCGGAGATGCAAAACTCAGGCTCTAACAAAAGTTCCCAAACACTTGTTTGCAGGACGCACAAACGTTTGTGTGTGATGAGTGCGCGCCGATTCCCAGTGAATGTCAGTTGAAGTCTGCTATCGGTATTTTAATTACATTGTATTACTTGCGCCGCACGTGCGTTCATACCGTCTGTTGGCGCATAACAAAATCCATTTGCCGTTGCAACTTTTCTTTGTTAGGTGTGTTAGCCGAGTGAAAACAGTAAAATAAAAGGCCATCATCTTTGTTGGGATCTGAACTTCCGCGTTCTAATGTGGCAAAGACCGACTATTCCCCACCTTACTGTGCTTGTCGTGAGGCATAAACTGTCTCCCTACCAACCAATCTACCTTCCGACATCAGGCGCGGATCGAGGAATTTTGTAGACGGGGGGGGGGGGGGGGGGGGGGGACACCTAAAACGGACAAATGCGAAGCGCGAAGCCCTTACGGCGTGGGGTCCGTCCGGGGTCCGGTTAAGGGGCCCGTAAAATTTTGGATTCTGGATGCTCTGTGGTGCAATCTGAGGCGATTCCTGGCCACTTTCACCTGACTTTTTTTAAAACAAAGTTTTGACGATTTTATGGAGACTATATATATCATGATTTTAGGCATTATTTTCTAGCCATTATTTTAGCCATTTCATGACTACAAAAATCTAGACGTACGGGGGAAAACCAAAACGGATAAATGCGAGCGCGAAGCCCTTACGGCGTGGGGTCCGGGGCCCGCTTCAGGGCCCCAGAAATTGTTGGAGTGTGGATGCCCCAGTGGTGCAATCTGAGGCGATTCCTGGCTACTTTCACCTAATTTTTTTAAAACAAAAGTTGTGACGATTTTATGGAGAATATGTATATCATGATTTTTGCCATTATTTTCTAGTGATTATTTTAGCCATGTCATGACTACAAAATCTAGACGGGGGCACACCCAAAACGGATAAATGCGAGCGCGAAGCCCTTATGGCGTGGGGCTCGGGGCCCACTTAAGGGCCCCCCAAAAATTTGGATTCTGGATGCTCCGTGGTGCAATCTGAGGCGATTCCTGACCACTTTCACCTGACTTTATTATTTAAAAAGTTGTTCAGATTACATTGTATATGGAGAATATATATATCATTATGTTAGCCATTATTTATTGGCAATTTTTTAGCCATGTCATGCATCACTACAAAAATCTAAATTTTTCCCTCCCCATTTTTGGCGTCTAATTTGCAGTTTTTCCCCTTCATTTTTAATTTATCCGGAAGTTTTCAAGAAAATGGCTTGATTTCAGACTGTTCCTTGCCCTGTGTTAAACCATCGGCAGATCGGCTGCAAGACATAATAGAGGATTTAGGCACATTTAGTATGTCATTCAGTCAAGTGATCCATTGTTTACTGCTGGTTGGGGCCATTTAACCTGTAATAAACTCCCCAAGGGGATTATATGTTGAGATGCACCGCGTTTACACTAGATCTGGCAAAGGGATTAAAATGGAATCGAACCCGGCAAGGAGGATTGAAGGGGGATCGACGGACAGAGTTGAAATCCCAGGGATCCGGGAAATACTCTGGTTTTCTCTTAAAAGAGGGATTCAGTTCCATGCATGATTGATAACCTCTTTTTTTCTTATTGCATTTTTCAGTAGTTTTATGCCAAAAAGTAGACACAGCAGATGTTTAATATCGGCGGCGGTAATTTTTGTTAAGGAGGTTGCCCTCCTCCTCCCCTCCTTTTCTCTCACCTCCCCCTCTTTTTTCCCCTCAATTTACCGGGGGCACGTACCCCCGCGGCCACCCCCCCCCCCCCCCCGGATCCGCGCCTGTACATACCGAGCGCTTGCCCACAGTGCATTTAAACTCAATGCAGGGAAAGTAAACAACGCACTCGCACTTGCTGGGCTGCGTGGTGCTGGCCTGTCAAGGTGTCATGGTATCGCATTACACGCGAGGACAGAAAAAAAGGGTATAACAAAGGGAACAATACTGTCCTCACATTTATTTCTTTGTTCCGGAAAAAGTGAGGACAGGCAAACTAGTGCTTAGTCTATGGGGATGAGTTATATTAAAGGGAACAATAGAAAGTCATCACGTGTATAGCGAAACAAAAATACATGTATTGGCAAGTTACGGACTCTGCGCAAGTTAGTACGCCTACCCTTAAAAAGTGGAGGGACGATCACATTGGTCATCCCCCCAGGTCAAAAAGTGGGAGGGATATATCCCCCCCCCCCCATCTCCCCCGGGATCTCCGCCCATGGGTATACCGATTAACTCCATACATCATGTACAAAATGGGTATCAGTGCTGCATCCTTTGAATCCAAGCAGCATCGGGAATGATTTTAGTGGACGAAATAACTAGCTCTCTTAACCCTAACCTGTTGAAATATAACAGCTATTATTAACCTACTTGAATCTATCAAAATCAATACCCCTGTTTTGGAGGATTTCGGCGGATTCGGGATACCTCCATATTGAAAACTGGGGGATTTTGATGGATTAAGGATCGTAAGCCTAGCGGTACTGCAGGATTCTGATGGATTCTGGATACCTCCATATTGAGCAGTCACCAAAACCATTGACAAAATAGGTGGATTTTGGCGGATTCAAGATACTTTCTGGTAAAGTTACCCAAGGGGTTAGGGTTAATGCCTAATGCAGTCTTTTCTGGAAATTGGCAAACTTTAAATGCTTTTTTTTTTAGTCGGTCTGTTTCAAAATCATAGGGTGATGCCTGGAATCTACTCCAAGGAAGCAAAAAGGAGTTGACTCCTCATAAATAATGGAATTGAAATGATTTCACTGTTTTTGTTGGATGAGTCGAGTCGACTTCTGCATGGAATTGCCCAAGCCTTATACAGAGGACAGGGAACCAAAATGACATAGGAGGACGAAGGTCCTCAATTTGCAAACTGTCCTCAGTTGGAAATAACATACAAACTAATGAGATGGCTTGCAAGGGGTATAATCAGACGAAGCAGTCAAAAGGATAATGGATAGTCCTGGGTTTACACTAGGGGTGTGCATTTACGGGTAGTAAAAGAACCGGGTGCCTTATTGAAAAACTACGGGTATCCGGGTACCCGTTAAAGAAACCCAACCCAAAACTTCCAATCCCGGAAGTTGCAATAATGTCTTTCTCTGAGATTCAAAAGTCTGATTTCAGACAAAAGTCTAAAAAATGTCATGCCTGTCCAGTAAACATGATCACTTCTCCGCCATTACGTGTTCAGTTATGTGCATGCGCCGGCATACCACAAAAGACAGAAGTTATTGTGGAATGAGGCATGCTATTATGTCTGGTCGAGGCTCTTTATCATACCCAGACTACAAAAACCACAACCGGTAAATTCCCTTTATTGTCAATTTTCGTGAGTGTCAGTCATAAACATGAAATCTGTGCTGGTTTCCCATGTAGTCAGGTTTTAATTTTGAAAATTCCCGACAAATAACATTCGAAACATTTCCTTTTTCATTTTCTGGGAAGTTACTATGCAATAATGTAAAGTTGTACGGTACTCGATTCCATAATTTGGAACCGGTTTCTAACATGTATGGTCGGGTACTGGTTCCGATGCACACCCCTAGTTTACACATACTTGAGGTATGGTAGGGAATATCGTCATGAGTCCTCTGACATCACATTTACATGTATATTAAAACGTGACTGGATTATGCTTACAGAGTGTGTTGTGCATAACATTTGGTTTAGGAGTGACATCCAGGTCAGATTCTCATTGATGTCACTCAAGATGCATGCGCATACAGCAAGGCACATTTGAATATAGGAGGTTTAGATGTAAATGGTCTACAGTGTGCTTGGTGTCTTGCATAAAGCTAGTCATGTACATGTATGTTGCTTGAAATCTTTCTGCGAAGTCTGTCAAAGTTCATTATATGCAAAATAAGTTTGGTGAGTAACTGAGAAATGACTGGCTTGATACAGAATGTCTTCAATCATACAAGTTTTTCCATATTTTACCATGTCAACTTCAACATTTGCCAAAACCTCTCCAAAAGATGCCTTGCTACTTGTAAATGTCCCTTACAAACTCACATGTAACAGCAAGAACCTTTCTAATGACAGCTTTCTTGAGACAATAATCCCATGGCAAGTTTACCGTGTCTCATCATGAACCTTTCCCAATAGTCATGGGATTACAGTAACTAAACTTCCTATTGATTTTGTTGTGTAGAGGAGCATCGTGTAGACATCCTGATTAACAATGCTGGCATCATGCGATGTCCGTACTGGAAAACGGAGGATAACTTTGAAATGCAGTTTGGAATTAACCATCTTGGTTAGTATTTCTTGTCGATCTTCATCAGTATTTCTTTATCACTTTTCAAATATTCTTCAGATCTAAACAATTACAGATTTTTAAACTACGAAATAAGCAGTACATTTTTGTACTTTGTACATGTAGCTCCCCTGCACTTATGAGCTTCAAATTTGTCTACTCTTAATTTCTTCTCCATGTGCAATAAATGCTGACGTGTATCGCTTTATACAAATATCCCAAAGGGCCTCACGATTGTTTATTTTCCTTAATTGCGGGTTAGGGTGACACATAATGCTACAAAAGAGTGGGTTAGGGCGACAGTGTTGATTAGGGCAACACATAACTGTCGCCCAAATGTGAAAGTCGCCCCTTTGGAGTATTTTTTTGGTAAGGCACGTGGGGAAAATGCTATAATCAGGCGACACCACTGTCGCCCTATTGAGGTTATTATTAGCAAAGTCGCCCGTTTATTGCATTCATAAGAATTATTATTACAATGATAATGACTATATTCATGGACATTCCTCTCGGCACATCCAGGGTGGTCCAAGTGTGGAAATGTCAGGCTTAGCCCTCAAACAGAAGTTTGTCAATTTATCAATTTCTGAAGATTTCTGATGAAATATTTTATGATACCGTGGCTTCATTCTATTTTTATTTGTAGGTCATTTCTACCTGACCAATCTTCTTTTAGACAAGATGAAATCTTCCTCACCCAGTCGTATCATTAACATCTCATCACTGGCACATACAACAGGAGATATAGACTTTGATAATCTCAATAGTGAGTCAGGGTACAAGACTGCTGATGCATATTCTGACAGTAAACTTGCTATTGTGCTCTTCACACATGAGCTCAGTCGCCGTTTACAAGGTTGGTTCTGGTTATATCATGTGTACTCGTGTTGTAATGTATGTTTGTCTGTTCTTGTCTTCTGAATTCTGTTTGTAATATGCAGGCTTTTCAAGTATTCTTACTTTTCCTACTTTTTCCTAATTATTTTACCTTGCTCCTATTTTTTTTACCTTTTCCAATGTTATACTTTTTTTGCCCCAGAACTCCGAAACATTCAATTTCATTGAATAATTTTCACAACAGTGTTACACACTGTCACATGATAACATGCACTAAAGGGATTGGGTGTATGAGTACCTCAACTTTGCTTCCAAGAGCTTAGTTGAGGATGGAGCACAAGTGTTGTGAGTACAGAACATGCCAAATGAGGCTTGTGATGCTGTGGACATGGATGAGTATCAACAAAAACTACTCCAGAAATCCCGCAAAAGTCCTACTTTTATCCTGAATTTAATCCTCCAAAGTCCTACTTTTGTCCTTTTTTGTTGTTGAAAATTTTGATCCTACATGTATTCTCCTTTTCACCTGTCTGCTTGAAAGCCTGAATATGTTTTATGTTTTTATAAACTTGGCTTTTATCACCACATCGCCATCCATACTCCATTATTTATTTTGTATTCTGATTTTTTTTTCAAGAAATGGAAATAATTGTTCTTGAAATTTCAAAAGCTAAAATCTCAATCCCCATGTGCACTACTTGAGACAGAATGCTGCCGAGGTATGTAACCCCGTCAACGATGTTCAGCTTCTGATCTTTGATGGCGGGCACGGTATATACGCCTTGCTGGAGATGGCTGCAACATAAATTCTTACAATAGTGAGTTGACGTTTGCGCAGGAATTGACAAAAAAGTTCCAAGCTGGTCTGCATGTCTGACGGTATTTCAGACAGTTTCCAATTAGAGCTTGGGTTTGGCCTGGAGCCTTTTCATATGGAAAACTGTTCTATTAGTGTGTTAGCGGAGCTTAATCCCAACATCGCTGCAATGAAAAGCATCCCTGAGCATAGCAGAAAATGTGAGGTTGAAGAGGATTGGAGCCAGCTTTGTTTCACTGATAAATCACATTTTGAATTTCTGCATCCTGATGTTGTCAAAACCCAGATTGTTGTCACACTGGCCTTACTTCAATATCTGGCTTCACATCATTCACCATGAGTCTCGTCTTCTTTGGTTTAGGTACAGGAGTGACTGCAAACTCCCTGCATCCTGGTGTTGTCAAGACACAGATTGGTCGACACACCGGCTTACATCAATCCGGCTTCTCATCTTTCATCTTGAGTCCAATCTTCTGGATGTTTGTCAAGACGCCGAAACAAGGAGCTCAAACCAGCGTCTACTGTGCAGTAGCCAGTGAGGTAGAGGGTGTGACTGGCAAATATTTCAGGTAGGTGTGTCTTCCAGTGTGGTATAAAAATCGCATTAAAGGTTAGTTTTGGTATCAATCAAAAACCTTATTCATTACTTTCAGTCTGAAAGCTTAGTGTTTAAAAATATGGTACCAGGGTTGCGTTCCGGTTGCACAAAGTGTACGAACGTTTGCTAAGGTTGAGACGTGTGGAACCTGTGGCAGTGGCATATACCGCATTACATTTGAATTATTTGTAAAACATTAGTATATAGGCCTAAACTTCTTACCCGATAAAAACCTCCTGTGCAATGGTTGTCTGTTGTTGTCACGGAAAGTTTTAGCCCCAACTGAAGCGTGACATTTATAGTTGTCGGCCATTTTGAAAACATTAGCGAATGTCTCTCAAGGTCGTTCGCCTTATGTTGCTAACGTTCGCCAACATTGATAGCGCACAATCCGTTCCACTTGCTTTTGTTGGCAAACGTTGGCCAATGTTGGCAACGTTCGTGTGAGTGGAACGCACCCCCAGTACCAATCCATCTGAAATGTTGTCATCTACGAGAAAGTTGTATCTGAGGACCTCCAAAAATGATGTCAAAATAAGCTCACAGGAATATGAATAAAATCACTGTTTAACAGTAATTGTATGCACTCTACCAACTGAGCTATCTTGCCCTATGTTGGCGGTCTCCCAAATTGTCAGTATCTTTGTTCGGGGCGCCCATTGAGTGATTCCCACAATGTCGCTTCCCAGGTCGCTTCCCATCGTAAAATTGGGTGTCATCCCTGGCTATACGACATTCTGGGTTTATGACATCTGACTAGCGCCCACCCGAACAAAGACACTGACAATTTGGGAAACCCCCAACAGAGAGCAAGATAGTTCAGTTGGTAGTGCACCGGTACGGTATTCCGGAAGTCGCAGGTTCGAATCCCACTCCTGCCAGTTTTCTTTGTTCACTTTGAAAATGTATTTAAATTTACCTAGTCAGTTTCCCTTGTTTATTTGACAAATTATTATTATTTGTGTTTGAAGTCTCATGAAGGAAGTTTTTTTTCTTCCTTGTTAAGTACCTGAAGTTGCCTTCACCATGGCAAAAAATATTGAAACGGCAAAGAAACCTTGATGAGGAAAGTAGCGCAGCACTGGGTTTATTCATGGAACAAAAACCTATTGTTGAATGTCTGTTGTTTTGTTCATTGAACAGTGACTGTGCTGAGGTAGATTGTCGTCCCAAAGGACGCGATGATGCAGTTGCACAAAGGCTGTGGGAGGAAAGTGCAAGGCTTGTGGGACTTGATCAATATACCAGAATAGAGAAACAAACATGTATCAGACCAGTCAGGTGGAACAAGTAGAGGCAGGAGTCAACAAAGTCAATCATGATGGTGTCTTCATCCACTTGTCATGTCTGCTAATCTTACATCTACCGTTGTAACAGTAAGGAGGATATCCTTTATCACCCAGCTGGTATTGATAGCAGTAACGCTGTTTCCCCCTGAGCTACCACAACAGCTAAAGGAAGGGCAACAGTGGCGTATCCAGTTGCCCCCCTGGCGGCATTTGAGGCGTCATAAAAAACAAAATGAAATAGTGTTTTTGCGATGGTTTTAAGACGGTTCAGATGTTGTTTGCCCTCTCTAACACAAACAGCTGAATACGCTAGTAGTTGAATTCTGCCCCCCCCCCCCTTCCCCCAGCTGAAAACAAAAATTAAGGTCACTTTTTGCAAACAATTTATAATTTGATCTGGACAATCCGGATATGCAGACTCGTGAAATATCCTGCATACATTTGTGTATGTGTGTATCGTTAGATGTGAAATGGACTTATCCCAGTTTGCAATGCCCTTCATAAATAAACTAAAAATAAATTCACAAATAAAATCAGCGAGTCCTCCAAATTGTAGGATGCGTTCGATTAGCTATGTAAGTGAAACTTACACGAGACCTTCGATTAGTCATCAATTGAAACTCGTGTCTGCCCCGGTGTCAACCACCACTACCCCAGCTAGTGAGCGGGTCTCTGGTGGCTGCCCGGGTGTAATGACGTCACCGCCTATAGCTGAAAACGTGAACATGGCGGGCAAACTTTAATTCAACGTGAGTAAATGTACAGATTGGAAAGCAAATAGTGTTTTTTCCTGCAGATTGTGAATTTTATAATTGTCGTCATGGTCACGATTTTGCAGACAATGAGCCTGTAGTGACCAATCTATGTAATGGGCAATTATGGTTGCGCATTAAGCTCCACCCGGCGCTCCATACAAAGATTACTTGCATGTTAATGAGTTTGGTGACCTAGCAACAGGGTTGACTCTCGTTGCGCTGCACTTGCGCAGTGGTGTCACATGTTTTGTGTATGATCGATTACTGTTGGTTTAGTGCGATTCGATTCTAACGTTGAAAAGTTTGCTTCACAAGTTCCTACAAGTTTTTAGCCAGTCAATTGTTTCAGGTAAATCTGCCTACATTCCAGTAGTACTTTGTTAATCACTGGAGCTCATGTACGTTCCGAACTGGTGCTTTTGAGAGTATTAAACCTTCCGAACTGACAACAATTGGTGTGCAAGTTTCACGCGATTTTCAACAGACCCATGGCTGTATTAAAAGTAGTTGAATGCATTACGTGATAAAACATTGTAACATTCCTACAAGCCTGTGTTTACATTTGACACTTTTTAAAGTTCCCGCCCCCAAACGACTTTTGACCATAATTTCCCCAGAATACTTAGACAGATACACCGCAGTGTTCGATAAGCCAGCTTTATTTCATGGCTTCCCCGCGGTGTAACCCCATGTTTTACGTGTAAGCTAATCGAACGCGACCGTAATCTGAAACCCTCGGCCTTCCTCCATGTTGAAATCCACATGAAGATAATACCCTACGTAAATTCAAAATCTGTGTAGGCCTATGAAACTAGACTGTGTTCACTTATTTTTAAATACAGGTATGATCGCGTTTGTGTGATGTGTTCCCCAAATCACTTCAGAACATGAACAAATTACTTTTTTGATTTATTTTCTTTCCCCTTTTGCATTTTCATGGCTTTTAAAAAATAGTAATGCTGTTAAAAAGGAAGCAGACGGGAATGCTAAACATTTTGTTGTTTTGGTTGGGCCTTATTTGTGGTTCAAAATACAAGGTACAAGTACCACACAAACATGTCTGTTGACACAGAGGGTAAATTGGTTGTACACTAAATGTATGATCTGTACGAAAAAAAAACAAAGAATTCTTTTTGGAATCATGTCCCGTTACGTGAACACGATTCTTTGTTTGTCAAGCGCCATCTTTCTGGAATCCGCCCCTCATTTTATGCTACTGTGCTGATTTTTTTCAACAGATTGTCTTCAGGTGACTCTCGCAACGACTTGATAGTTTCAATTTCTGAGGTAGGAAATATTTTCAGTTGTTTTGAACAGGGTCTTGATGAGGGCCTGATATTTACTGACAGAATTCAACTATTTTGACTGCGCTTTCCCAGTGCAGCAAGAACTGATCTTTAATTTCGGACTGGTTAATACTCGGTGTTGTAACAACGTGACAACACAATTGACCTATCTCCTAAAATAATTGGTCGGATAATTTTTTCAAGTGTTCCTTCTGCTTTTAAAATCGTCAGTCATCATTATTATATAAATACCCGGTATGATTCTTTTACACATCATTTCTCTAAATAGATTAAAATGGCTGCAGCTCTAAAGAACATCGTGCGACATGTTGAATGTAGTATCTGCCAAGACAGGTACACACAACCCAAGATACTTGATTGCCTGCACAGCTTCTGTGAAAAATGTCTGGAGAAATACTACACAAGTAGCTATGGAGGTACTTCAAAGATTCCCTGTCCTGAATGTCGACGAGAGACGGTACTTCCAGAGACACGCATTCAAGGCCTGAAAACAAACTTCCATTTGATGGGTATAGCTGAGGAGATCTCACTGCAGGAAAAGGTGGCAAGTTCAGGAAACACAAAGGTCCTCTGTGAGATCTGTGAGGAGGGAAATGAGGCCATGCATCGCTGTCTTGACTGTGCACAGAACATCTGCTTAAACTGTCACAAGACTCACCTGCGATGTACTGCTACATCAAGCCACACGGTAGCTACTTTTGACGACATTCACCAAGGAAAGGTGGAAGTGACAAAACCACCAGAAGCAGATGCATCTAAATGTCACAAACACAAGGGACAAGAGAAGCAGTTCTATTGTGAGACGTGTGAGGAGTTAATCTGCGCAAGTTGTACTATCATAGACCATCGTGAGCCACAACATCATCACGTTTATTCGGGAGAAGCATCTTACATTAGAAAAAAATCACTGAAAGAGATGTTGCCTAATTTAAGCAGAGACATAAAAACACTAGAACAGTCTTTAGCTGCAACATCTCAAGCTAAGCAGGAGTTCACAAAGAACATATTGATGACTCTAAAACAGGTGCAGGACAAAGCAGATAAGATCAGAGCTGAGGTAACAGCTCAAGAGAAGAAGTTGATTGATGAAATCAAGCAGCTTCAACAGAATCGGAATGGAGTGTTTGATGAGCAGGAGAAAACAGTGAGTATGATGCTACAAAGACAGCAACATTCAGTGGAGACGGCCAAAGATGTCACCAATACTGCATCAGACAGTGACTTCCTTTCCCTCTATCCTGTAATCAGCAAAGACTTGCAATCACTGAGCGGTCAAAATCCTCCCAAGATTGATCCCAAGCTTTCATATCTAAGATTCACTCCGGGTCAGAGGAATGGTGACATCAATCTTGGCAAGCTGGAGGTGGAAGTTGTCAAGTGGGAGCTGTGTCGTGAGTTTGGCAAAAAGGGGAAGGGTCATCAAGGAGAGTTCAATTGGGCTAGAGGCATTGCTGCTACTCAACCTGGTGAGATTGCTGTAGCAGACTACTTCAACAAGCGAGTGACAATCTTCAACACCGAGGGACAACACAAAAGAAACATTCCACTACAAGGACGTAAGTTTCCTGCTTGTACAACTTAATTATTGGACATGTGTATAGACCTGTGAGGAGGGAGGTGCAGGCACTCTCCCACTCTCAAAATAAACAAAAAAGTATAACAGACACAAACACCCCAAACAAATACAAAACTAACTAGAGCCAATAGTGTTTGTGGACAAACACAGGGCTGTTTCGGTTTTTTGTGTGTAAAATTTGGTGATTAAAATGAAATTTCAAAAATTTAAATAAAATTTCAAAAATTAAAAAAATTATAGAAAATTAGCAATGAGGTCATCATGACGTCACTTCGGCTTCTGCATGCTGGTGGCACTATCTACATACCCACCAATTGTTATGACGATCGGACCTACCCTTATATGTGTTTCAAAAAAGCATATTTTTGATGACGTCATGATGACGTCACACATTTTCCCATTTATGTGAAAAAATATAGGAGCTAACAAAGCTATTACAAAAAGAATTTTGAATTTAGCATGTTCTGTTAAAGAGATATGGGTTTAAGAAACTTTAAGGTTAAAAAAATTTAAAATTACTATAAAATCGTATGATGAGGTCATCATGACGTCACCTCAATTTTCATCTATAACACGTACTTGTCTACCACCATAGCAGGTTTGAATGCAATCGGACCTACGGTTCTCTAGATATGTGCCCTTGAAAAATGCACCTTTAAGATGACGTCACATGACAAGTGATGACGTCATCATGACGTCACTCTTCGGCATACATTTTCAGCTCAGGGTCTCTGTTTGAGTTAAACCTGATAAAGATCTGAGGTTGTTTAGTGACCAAAGTGGCTCTTACAAAATTCGTGTACAAAGTCTATGGGATTTGGGATAGAACTAAAAATTCATAGAAAATCAGCCGATGACGTCATCATGACGTCACTTTGGATTTTACATGCTAGTGGCACTATCTACCTACCCTCCAATTTTCATGACGATCGGACCTGTCCGTATATGTGTTTTAAAAAAGCACCATTTTAATGACGTCATCATGACGTCACACATTTTCTCCCTTTTAGGGGATATCTTTGAGACATACCAAAGCTATACCAAAAAGAATTTTGAAAATATCTTGTTTCGTTCGCCAGATATATTGAAAAGAATGTTACGATTTTACAATTTCAAAAATTCATAAAAAATCACGTGATGACGTCATCATGACGTAAATGTTCGGCATACATTCTGAGTAGTTAGTCTAAGTGTCTGCCAAGTTTAAAGCCAATCGGCAGCATAAAAGTAGCCAAAGTGCCGGTAAGAAAGAAAACGTGTACAAATGCAATGGGCATTTGGCTGAAAAAGAAAAAAAAAAAAATTAAAGTTGTTTGTTAGTTAGCAATGACGGAGGGATGAAGATGTTGTTATTGGATGTGTGAAGGATTGGTTTAAAAAAAGGAATCGTGTACAAATGCTATGGGAAATAGCCTAGCGAATGCCCCTTTAAGATGACATCACATAACATGTAATGACTTCATCATAACGTCATGTCAATTTTCATCTATGACACCGGGTGGCATACCTAAATGGTGTGTTTCAACTGAATCGGACTTGTACATTTGTAGATATATGGCTTCGAAAAATGCCCCTTTAAGATGACGTCACGTGACATGTGATGACGTCATCATGAAGTAAAAGTTAGGCACACATTCTGAGCAGTTGGGGTAAGTGTCTGCCAAGTTTAAAAGTAGCCAAACTGGCCGGTAAGAAAGAAAACGTTTACAAATGCTATGGGCAATAATCTAGCGAGTGCCCCTTTAAGATGACACCACGTGACATGTTATGACTTGATCATAACGTCATGTCAATGTTCATCTATAACACCCGGTGGCATACCTAGATATTACGTTCCAACTTAATCGGACTTGTACTTTTGTAGATATATGGCTTCGAAAAATGCCCCTTTAAGATGACGTCACGTGACATGTGATGACGTCATCATGACGTAAAGGTTCGGCACACATTGTGAGCAGTTGGAGTAAGTGTCTGCTAAGTTTAAAAGTAGCCAAAGTGGCCGGTAAGAAAGAAAAAGTTTACAAATGCTATGGGCAATATTCTAGCGACTTGAAAAAAGATTTTTTTTTATGACGTCATCATGACGTCACACAATTTTCGCTTTTTAGGGCATATCTTTGAGACATACCAAAGCTATAACAAAAAGAATTTTGAAAATATCTTGTTTTGTTCGCTAGATATATTGAAAAGAATGTTACGATTCCAAAAATTTAAAATTCAGCGACTTGAAAAAAGACTAGAAATCAACCCTTTTTATAAACAGCAAGCTCATAATAGCCATGGTTATCAGCCCGTCCCAGAATTCCTTTGTGTTATATTGAATTTGGTCTAAATTTTGAAATGGCTGTCATTTCTTACTTGAGTGAGCCACGATCATGAAATTTTGGAATTGGGTACAGCAAAATTCAATATATACATTTTTGCAATCGGATTGACCCTTACATGCGTTAAAAAAAAAAAGCATTTTTGATGACGTCATCATGACGTCACACAATTTTCGCTTTTTAAGGCATATCTTTGAGACATACCAAAGCTATAAAAAAAAGAATTTTGAAAATATCTTGTTTTGTTCGCTAGATATAATTTAATGAATGTTACGATTTTCAAAATTCAAAAAATTCATAAAAAATCACGTGATGACGTCAGCATGACGTAAAAGTTCGGCATGCATTCTGAGCAGTTGGTCTGAGTGTCTGTTAAGTTTAAAGGCAATCGGCTGCATAAAAGTAGCCAAAGTGCCTGGCAGAAAGAAATCGTGTACAAACGCTATGGGCAAAAAGTCTGAAAAAGAAAAAAAAAAAGAAAAAAAAAAAAGAAAAAAAAACTAGAGGCAAGTGTTTGTGGACAAACACAGGGCTGTTTCGATTTTTTTTATTGTTAGTTTGGATGTCAAATGTGTATGCAATATTTAAAGTTGTTTGTTAGTTAACAATGACGGAGGGATGAAGATGTTGTTATTGGATGTGTGAAGGATTGGTTTAAAAAAAGGAATCGTGTACAAATGCTATGGGAAAATAGCCTAGCGAATGCCCCTTTAAGATGACATCACATAACGTCATGTCAATTTTCATCTATGACACCGGGTGGCATACCTAAATGGTGTGTTTCAACTGAATCGGACTTGTACATTTGTAGATATATGGCTTCGAAAAATGCCCCTTTAAGATGACGTCACGTGACATGTGATGACGTCATCATGACGTAAAAGTTAGGCACACATTCTGAGCAGTTGGGGTAAGTGTCTGCCAAGTTTAAAAGTAGCCAAACTGGCCGGTAAGAAAGAAAATGTTTACAAATGCTATGGGCAATAATCTAGCGAGTGCCCCTTTAAGATGACACCACGTGACATGTTATGACTTGGTCATAACGTCATGTCAATGTTCATCTATAACACCCGGTGGCATACCTAGATATTACGTTCCAACTTAATCGGACTTGTACTTTTGTAGATATATGGTTTCGAAAAATGCCCCTTTAAGATGACGTCACGTGACATGTGATGACGTCATCATGACGTAAATGTTCGGCACACATTGTGAGCAGTTGGAGTAAGTGTCTGCTAAGTTTAAAAGTAGCCAAAGTGGCCGGTAAGAAAGAAAAAGTTTACAAATGCTATGGGCAATATTCTAGCGACTTGAAAAAAGATTTTTTTTTATGACGTCATCATGACGTCACACAATTTTCGCTTTTTAGGGCATATCTTTGAGACATACCAAAGCTATAACAAAAAGAATTTTGAAAATATCTTGTTTTGTTCGCTAGATATATTGAAAAGAATGTTACGATTCCAAAAATTTAACAATTCAGCGACTTGAAAAAAGACTACAAATCAACCCTTTTTATAAACAGCATGCTCATTTAAGCCATGGTTATCTGCCCTTCCCAGAATTCCTTTGTGTTATATTGAATTTGGTCTAAATTTTGAAATAGTTCCTATTTCTTACTTGAGTGAGCCACGACCATGAAATTTTGGAATTACGTACAGAAAAATTCAATGTATACATTTTTGTAATCGGATTGACCCTTACATGCGTTAAAAAAAAAAGAATTGTTGATGACGTCATCATGACGTCACACAATTTTCGCCTTTTAGGGCATATCTTTGAGACATACCAAAGCTATAACAAAAAGAATTTTGAAAATATCTTGTTTTGTTCGCTAGATATATTGAAAAGAATGTTACGATTTTAATACTTCAAAAATTCAGCGACTTGAAAAAAGACTAGAAATCAACCCCTTTTATAAACATCAAGCACATAATAGCCATGGTTATCTGCCCGTCCCAGAATTCCTTTGTGTTATATTGAATTTGGTCTAAATTTTGAAATGGCTCCTATTTCTTACTTGAGTGAGCCACGATCATGAAATTTTTGGAATTACGTACAGAAAAATTCAATGTATACATTTTTGTAATCGGATTGACCCTTACATGCGTAAAAAAAAAAAAATATTGTTGATGACGTCATCATGACGTCACACAATTTTCGCCTTTTAGGGCATATCTTTGAGACATACCAAAGCTATAACAAAAATAATTTTTTAAATATCTTGTTTTGTTCGCTAGATATATTGAAAAGAATGTTACGATTTTAATACTTCAAAAATTCAGCGACTTGAAAAAAGACTAGAAATCAACCCCTTTTATAAACAGCAAGCACATAATAGCCATGGTTATCTGCCCGTCCCAGAATTCCTTTGTGTTATATTGAATTTGGTCTAAATTTTGAAATGGCTGTCATTTCTTACTTGAGTGAGCCACGATCATGAAATTTTGGAATTGGGTACAGGAAAATTCAATGTATACATTTTTGTAATCGAATTGACCCTTACATGCGTTTACAAAAAAACATATTTTTGATGACGTCATCATGACGTCAAACAATTTTCGCTTTTTAGGGCATATCTTTGAGACATACCAAAGCTATAACAAAAAGAATTTTGAAAATATCTTGTTTTGTTCGCTAGATATAATTTAATGAATGTTACGATTTTCAAATTTCAAAAATTCATAAAAAATCACGTGATGACGTCATCATGACGTAAAAGTTCGGCATGCATTCTGAGCAGTTGGTCTAAGTGTCTGTTAAGTTTAAAGGCAATCGGCTGCATCAAAGTAGCAAAAGTGCCTGGTAGAAAGAAAACGTGTACAAATGCTATGGGCAAAAAGTCTGAAAAAGAAGCAAAAAAAAACTAGATATTACTTTTCAACTTAATCGGACTTATAATTTTGTTTATATATGGCTTCATAAACAGCCCCTTTACGATGACGTCACGTGACATGTGATGACGTCATCATAATGTCAAGTCACTTATCATATATAAACCTATATGTACTGGGCTACCTAGATATTACTTTTCAACTTAATCGGACTTATACTTTTGTTTATATATGGCTCCAAAAACTGTCCCTTTAAGATGACGTCATGTGGCATGTGATGACGTCATCATGTCATGTCAATTTTCATCTATAAACCTACTGGGCTACCTAGGTATTATTTTTCTACTTAATCGGACTTGTACTTTTGTTTATATATGGCTTCAAAAACTGCCCCTTTAAAATGACGTTAAGGACATGTGATGACGTCATCATAATGTCAAGTCAAATTTCATCTAAAAACCTACTGGGCTACCTAGGTATTATTTTTCAACTTAATCGGACTTGTACTTTTGTTTATATATGGCTTCGAAAAATGCCCCTTTAAGATGACGTCACGTGACGTAAACGTTCGGCACACATTGTGAGCAGTTGGGGTAAGTGTCTGCCAAGTTTAAAAGTAGCCAAAGTGGCCGGTAAGAAAGAAAACGTTTACAAATGCTATGGGCAATATTCTAGCGACTTGAAAAAAATATTTTTGTTATGACGTCATCATGACGTCACACAATTTTCGCTTTTTAGGGCATATCTTTGAGACATACCAAAGCTATAACAAAAAGCATTTTGAAAATATCTTGTTTTGTTCGCTAGATATATTGAAAAGAATGTTATGATTGAAATTTTATATAATTTAGCGACTTGAAAAAAGACTACACATCAACCCTTTTTATAAACAGCATGCACATTTAAGCCATGGTTATCAGCCCTTCCCAGAATTCCTTTGTGTTATATTGAATTTGGTCTAAATTTTGAAATGGCTGTTATTTCTTACTTGAGTGAGCCACGATCATGAAATTTTGGAATTGGGTACAGCAAAATTCAATATATACATTTTTGTAATCAGATTGACCCTTACATGCGTTAAAAAAAAAAAGCATTTTTGATGACGTCATCATGACGTCACACAATTTTCGCTTTTTAAGGCATATCTTTGAGACATACCAAAGCTATAAGAAAAAGAATTTTGAAAATATCTTGTTTTGTTCGCTAGATATAATTTAATGAATGTTACGATTTTCAAAATTCAAAAATTCATAAAAAATCACGTGATGACGTCATCATGACGTAAAAGTTCGGCACACATTCTGAGCAGTTGGTCTAAGTGTCTGTTAAGTTTAAAGGCAATCGGCTGCATAAAAGTAGCCAAAGTCCCTGGCAGAAAGAAATCGTGTACAAAGTCTATGGGCAAAAGTCTGAAAAAGAAAAAAAAAAAAAAAAGAAAAACTAGAGGCAAGTGTTTGTGGACAAACACAGGGCTGTTTCTAATTTTTTTATTGTTAGTTTGGATGTCAAATGTGTATGCAATATTTAAAGTTGTTTGTTTCTTAACAATGACGGAGGGATGAAGATGTTGTTATTGGATGTGTGAAGGATTGGTTTAAAAAAGGAATCGTGTACAAATGCTACGGGAAATAGCCTAGCGAATGCCCCTTTAAGATGACATCACATAATATGTAATGACTTCATCATAACGTCATGTCAATTTTCATCTATGACACCGGGTGGCATACCTAAATAGTGTGTTTCAACTGAATCGGACTTGTACATTTGTAGATATATGGCTTCGAAAAATGCCCCTTTAAGATGACGTCACGTGACATGTAATGACGTCATCATGACGTAAAAGTTAGGCACACATTCTGAGCAGTTGGGGTAAGTGTCTGCCAAGTTTAAAAGTAGCCAAACTGGCCGGTAAGAAAGAAAACGTTTACAAATGCTATGGGCAATAATCTAGCGAGTGCCCCTTTAAGATGACACCACGTGACATGTTATGACTTGATCATAACGTCATGTCAATGTTCATCTATAACACCCGGTGGCATACCTAGATATTACGTTCCAACTTAATCGGACTTGTACTTTTGTAGATATATGGCTTCGAAAAATGCCCCTTTAAGATGACGTCACGTGACATGTGATGACGTCATCATGACGTAAAAGTTCGGCACACATTGTGAGCAGTTGGTGTAAGTGTCTGCCAAGTTTAAAAGTAGCCAAAGTGGCCGGTAAGAAAGAAAACGTTTACAAATGCTATGTGCAATATTCTAGCGACTTGAAAAAAGATTTTTTTTCATGACGTCATCATGACGTCACACAATTTGCGCTTTTTAGGGCATATCTTTGAGACATACCAAAGCTATAACAAAAAGAATTTTGAAAATATCTTGTTTTGTTCGCTAGATATATTGAAAAGAATGTTACGATTCTAAAACTTCAAAAATTTAGCGACTTGAAAAAAGACTAGAAATCAACCCGTTTTATAAACAGCAAGCACATAATACCCATGGTTATCAGCCCTTCCCAGAATTCCTTTGTGTTATATTGAATTTGGTCTAAATTTTGAAATGGCTCCTATTTCACACTTGAGTGAGCCACGATCATGAAATTTTGGAATTAGGTACAGGAAAATTCAACGAATACATTTTTGTAATCGGATTGACCCTTACATGCGTTTAAAAAAAAAAGATTTGTTGATGACGTCATCATGACGTCACACAATTTGCGCTTTTTAGGGCATATCTTTGAGACATACCAAAGCTATAACAAAAAGAATTTTGAAAATATCTTGTTTTGTTCGCTAGATATATTGAAAAGAATGTTACGATTTTAATACTTCAAAAATTCAGCGACTTGAAAAAAGACTACAAATCAACCCCTTTTATAAACATCAAGCACATAATAGCCATGGTTATCTGCCCGTCCCAGAATTCCTTTGTGTTATATTGAATTTGGTCTAAATTTTGAAATGGCTGTCATTTCTTACTTGAGTGAGCCACGATCATGAAATTTTGGAATTGGGTACAGGAAAATTCAATGTATACATTTTTGTAATCGGATTGACCCTTACATGCGTAAAAAAACAAACATATTTTTGATGACGTCATCATAACGTCACACAATTTTCGCTTTTTAGGGCATATCTTTGAGACATACCAAAGCTATAACAAAAAGAATTTTGAAAATACCTTGTTTTGTTCGCTAGATATATTGAAAAGAATGTTACGATTTTGAAATTTCAAAAATTCATAAAAAATCACGTGATGACGTCATCATGACGTAAAAGTTCGGCATGCATCCTGAGCAGTTGGTCTAAGTGTCTGCTAAGTTTAAAGGCAATCGGCTGCATCAAAGTAGCCAAAGTGCCTGGTAGAAAGAAAACGTGTACAAAGTCTATGGGCAAAAAGTCTGAAAAAGAAGCAAAAAAAAAAAAAAAAAAAAAGAAAAAAAAAAAAATCTTAACGAAAACAAGGGCTGTTTCGTAAAACTACGAAACAGCCAAAAAAACTAGAAACTGGTGTTTGTGTACAAACACAGGGCTGTTTCGGGTGTTTTTGTTTTTTTTGTGGTAGTATGATTCTAATTCTTGATGAGATATCAATGGTAGATGAAACAAAATCTTGTTTTACATTCAAGCAATTACGTATCCTTAATCATCATTGTTTTGGAAATGTGAGCATACTTGCAGTTTGTGACCATGATGATGTCATTGTGATGTCACACATTTTGCACATTTATATGTAAGTACCTATCACCTAACAAATGTATTACAAATTGTTTTTTGAAATTAGCATGTAGGTTTGATGAGATATGGCTTTGGGGTTTAAAAACTTAAAAATTACTAGAAAATCGTATAATGATGTCATCATGACGTCATGTAATTTTTGTCAATAACGCCTGCTAGCATACCTACATATCACGTTTCAATTTCATTGGACTTGTAATTCTGTAGATATATGGCTTCGAAGAATCCACCTTTAAGATGACGTCACGTGACATGTGATGACATCATCATAATGTCATGTCAATTTTCATCTATAAACTTGCAGACGTACCTAGATATTACATTTCAACTTAATCGAACTTGTACTTTTGTTTATATGTGGCTTCAAAAACTGCCCCTTTAAGATGACGTCAGGTGACATGTGATGAAGTCATCATAACGTCATGTCAATTTTCATCTATAAACCTGCTGGCCTACTTAGATATTACATTTCAACTTAATCGAGCTTGTACTTTTGTAGATATGGCTTCAAAAACTGCCCCTTTAAGATGACGTCACGTGACATGTGATGACATCATGATAATGTCATGTCAATTTTCAGCTATAAACCTACTGGGCTACCTAGATATTACTTTTCAACTTAATCGAACTTGTAATTTTGTTTATATATGGCTTCAAAAACTGCCCCTTTAAGATGACGTCACGTGACATGTGATGACGTCATCATAACGTCAATTCAATTTTTATCTATAAACCTACTGGGCTACCTAGATATTACTTTTGAACTTAATCGGACTTGTGCTTTTGTAGACATATGGCTTCAAAAACTGCCCCTTTAAGATGACGTCACGTGACATGTGATGACATCAATTATGATAATGTCATGTCAATTTTCAGCTATAAACCTACTGGGCTACCTAGATATTACTTTTCAACTTAATCGAATTTGTACTTTTGTAGATATATGGCTTCAAAAACTGCCCCTTTAAGATGACGTCACGTGGCATGTCATGACGTCATCAAGAGGTAAAAGTTCGGCACACATTGTGAGCAGTTAGTCTAAGTGTCTGCCAAGTTTAAAAGTACCCAAAGTGCCGGTAAGAAAGAAAACGTGTACAAATGCTATAGGCAATAATCTAGCGAGTGCCCCTTTAAGATGACACCACGTGACATGTTATGACTTGATCATAACGTCATGTCAATTTTCATCTATAACACCAGGTGGCATACCTTACGTTCCAACTGAATCGGACTTGTACTTTTGTAGATATATGGCTTCGAAAAATGCCCCTTTAAGATGACGTCACGTGACATGTGATGACGTCATCAGGACGTAAAAGTTCGGCACACATTGTGAGCAGTTGGGGTAAGTGTCTGCCAAGTTTAAAAGTAGCCAATGTGGCCGGTAAGAAAGTAAACGTTTACAAATGCTATGGGCAATATTCTATCGACTTGAAAAAAGATTTTTTTTATGACGTCATCATGACGTCACACAATTTTCGCTTTTTAGGGCATATCTTTGAGACATACCAAAGCTATAACAAAAAGAATTTTGAAAATATCTTGTTTTGTTCGCTAGATATAGTGAAAAGAATGTTACGATTATAAAACTTCAAGAATTCAGCGACTTGAAAAAAGACTACAAATCAACCCTTTTTATAAACAGCATGCACATTTAAGCCATGGTTATCAGCCCTTCCCAGAATTCCTTTGTGTTATATTGAATTTGGTCTACATTTTGAAATGGCTCCTATTTCTTACTTGAGTGAGCCACGATCACGAAATTTTGGAATTAGGTACAGGAAAATTCAATGTATACATTTTTCTAATCAGATTGACCCTTACATGCGTTTAAAAAAAAATATATTGTTGATGACGTCATCATGACGTCACACAATTTTCGCCATTTAGGGCATATCTTTGAGACATACCAAAGCTGTAACAAAAATAATTTTGAAAATATCTTGTTTTGTTCGCTAGATATATTGAAAAGAATGTTACGATTTTAAAACTTCAAAAATTCAGCGACTTGAAAAAAGACTAGAAATCAACCCCTTTTATAAACAGCAAGCACATAATAGCCATGGTTATCTGCCCGTCCCAGAATTCCTTTGTGTTATATTGAATTTGGTCAAAATTTTGAAATGGCTGTTATTTCTTACTTGAGTGAGCCACGATCATGAAATTTTGGAATTGGGTACAGAAAAATACAATGTATACATTTTTGTAATCAGATTGACCCTTACATGCGTTTAAAAAAAAAAAATATTGTTGATGACGTCATCATGACGTCACACAATTTTCGCCATTTAGGGCATATCTTTGAGACATACCAAAGCTGTAACAAAAATAATTTTGAAAATATCTTGTTTTGTTCGCTAGATATATTGAAAAGAATGTTACGATTTTAAAACTTCAAAAATTCAGCGACTTGAAAAAAGACTAGAAATCAACCCCTTTTATAAACAGCAAGCTCATAATAGCCATGGTTATCAGCCCGTCCCAGAATTCCTTTGTGTTATATTGAATTTGGTCTAAATTTTGAAATGGCTGTCATTTCTTACTTGAGTGAGCCACGATCATGAAATTTTGGAATTGGGTACAGCAAAATTCAATATATACATTTTTGTAATCAGATTGACCCTTACATGCGTTAAAAAAAAAAAGCATTTTTGATGACGTCATCATGACGTCACACAATTTTCGCTTTTTAAGGCATATCTTTGAGACATACCAAAGCTATAAGAAAAAGAATTTTGAAAATATCTTGTTTTGTTCGCTAGATATAGTGAAAAGAATGTTACGATTATAAAACTTCAAGAATTCAGCGACTTGAAAAAAGACTACAAATCAACCCTTTTTATAAACAGCATGCACATTTAAGCCATGGTTATCAGCCCTTCCCAGAATTCCTTTGTGTTATATTGAATTTGGTCTACATTTTGAAATGGCTCCTATTTCTTACTTGAGTGAGCCACGATCACGAAATTTTGGAATTAGGTACAGGAAAATTCAATGTATACATTTTTCTAATCAGATTGACCCTTACATGCGTTTAAAAAAAAAAAATATTGTTGATGACGTCATCATGACGTCACACAATTTTCGCCATTTAGGGCATATCTTTGAGACATACCAAAGCTGTAACAAAAATAATTTTGAAAATATCTTGTTTTGTTCGCTAGATATATTGAAAAGAATGTTACGATTTTAAAACTTCAAAAATTCAGCGACTTGAAAAAAGACTAGAAATCAACCCCTTTTATAAACAGCAAGCTCATAATAGCCATGGTTATCAGCCCGTCCCAGAATTCCTTTGTGTTATATTGAATTTGGTCTAAATTTTGAAATGGCTGTCATTTCTTACTTGAGTGAGCCACGATCATGAAATTTTGGAATTGGGTACAGCAAAATTCAATATATACATTTTTGTAATCAGATTGACCCTTACATGCGTTAAAAAAAAAAAGCATTTTTGATGACGTCATCATGACGTCACACAGTTTTTGCTTTTTAGGGCATATCTTTGAGACATACCAAAGCTATAAGAAAAAGAATTTTGAAAATATCTTGTTTTGTTCGCTAGATATAATTTAATGAATGTTACGATTTTCAAAATTCAAAAATTCATAAAAAATCACGTGATGACGTCATCATGACGTAAAAGTTCGGCATACATTCTGAGCAGTTGGTCTAAGTGTCTGTTAAGTTTAAAGGCAATCGGCTGCATAAAAGTAGCCAAAGTCCCTGGCAGAAAGAAATCGTGTACAAACGCTATGGGCAAAAGTCTGAAAAAGAAAAAAAAAAGAAACTAGACATGTTATGTGTTTGTCCCGTGGACAAACACAGGGCTGTTTCGTGTTTTTTTTATTGTGTTAGTTAGTCAAATGTTTATACAATAATTAACGTTATTGGATGTGTGAAGGATTGGTTTAAAGAAAGAAATCGAGTACAAAATGTTATGGGGAATAGTGTAGCGAATGCCCCTTTAAAATGACATCACGTGACATGTGATCACTTCATAACGTCAAGTCAATGTTCACCTATAACACCCGGTGGCATACCTAGATACATGTTTCAACTTAATCGGACTTGTACTTTTGTTTATATATGGCTTCAAAAACTGCACCTTTAAGATGACGTCACGTGACGTGTGATGACATCATCATCATAATGTCATGTCAATTTTCGTCCATAAACCTGCAGACCTACCTGGATATTACATTTCACCTTAATCAAACTTGTACTTTTGTTTATATATGGCTTCAAAAACTGCCCCTTTAAGATGACGTCACGTGACATGTGATGACGTAATCATAACATCATGTCAATGTTCATCTATAACACCCGGTGGCATACCTAGATATTACGTTTCAACTTAATCGGACTTGTACTTTTGTAGATATATGGCTTCGAAAAAATGCCCCTTTAAGATGACGTCACGTGACATGTGATGACGTCATCATGACGTAAAAGTTCGGCACACATTGTGAGCAGTTGGTGTAAGTTTCTGCCAAGTTTAAAAGTAGCCAAAGTGGCCGGTAAGAAAGAAAACGTTTACAAATGCTATGTGCAATATTCTAGCGACTTGAAAAAAGAATTTTTTTCATGACGTCATCATGACGTCACACAATTTGCGCTTTTTATGGCATATCTTTGAGACATACCAAAGCTATAACAAAAATAATTTTTTAAATATCTTGTTTTGTTCGCTAGATATATTGAAAAGAATGTTACGATTCTAAAACTTCAAAAATTTAGCGACTTGAAAAAAGACTAGAAATCAACCCGTTTTATAAACAGCAAGCACATAATACCCATGGTTATCAGCCCTTCCCAGAATTCCTTTGTGTTATATTGAATTTGGTCTAAATTTTGAAATGGCTCCTATTTCACACTTGAGTGAGCCACGATCATGAAATTTTGGAATTAGGTACAGGAAAATTCAACGAATACATTTTTGTAATCGGATTGACCCTTACATGCGTTTAAAAAAAAAAGATTTGTTGATGACGTCATCATGACGTCACACAATTTTCGCCTTTTAGGGCATATCTTTGAGACATACCAAAGCTATAACAAAAAGAATTTTGAAAATATCTTGTTTTGTTGGCTAGATATATTGAAAAGAATGTTACGATTTTAATACTTCAAAAATTCAGCGACTTGAAAAAAGACTAGAAATCAACCCCTTTTATAAACATCAAGCACATAATAGCCATGGTTATCTGCCCGTCCCAGAATTCCTTTGTGTTATATTGAATTTGGTCTAAATTTTGAAATGGCTGTCATTTCTTACTTGAGTGAGCCACGATCATGAAATTTTGGAATTGGGTACAGGAAAATTCAATGTATACATTTTTGTAATCGGATTGACTCTTACATGCGTTAAAAAAACAACATATTTTTGATGACGTCATCATGACGTCACACAATTTTCGCTTTTTAGGGCATATCTTTGAGACATACCAAAGCTGTAACAAAAAGAATTTTTAAAATGTCTTGTTTTGTTCGCTAGATATATTGAAAAGAATGTTACGATTTAAAAAAATCAAAAATTCAGCGACTTGAAAAAAGACTAGAAATCAACCCCTTTTATAAACAGCATGCACATAATAGCCATGGTTATCTGCCCGTCCCAGAATTCCTTTGTGTTATATTGAATTTGGTCTAAATTTTCAAATGGCTGTCATTTCTTACTTGAGTGAGCCACGATCATGAAATTTTGGAATTACGTACAGAAAAATTCAATGTATACATTTTTGTAATCGGATTGACCCTAACATGAGTTTAAAAAAAAAAATTGTTTGATGACGTCATCATGACGTCACACAATTTTTGCCTTTTAGGGCATATCTTTGAGACATACCAAAGCTATAACAAAAATAATTTTGAAAATATCTTGTTTTGTTCGCTAGATATAGTGAAAAGAATGTTACGATTTTATAACTTCAAAAATTCAGCGACTTGAAAAAAGACTAGAAATCAACCGCTTTTATAAACAGCTAGCACATTTAAGCCATGGTTATCTGTCCTTCCCAGAATTCCTTTGTGTTATATTGAATTTGGTCTAAATTTTGAAATGGCTGTTATTTCTTACTTGAGTGAGCCACGATCATGAAATTTTGGAATTGGGTACAGGAAAATTCAATATACACATTTTTGTAATCGGATTGACCCTTACATGCGTTAACAAAAAAACACATTTTTGATGACGTCATCATGACGTCACACAATTTTCGCAATTTAGGGCATATCTTTGAGACATACCAAAGCTATAAGAAAAAGAATTTTGAAAATATCTTGTTTTGTTCGCTAGATATAATTTAATGAATGTTACGATTTTCAAAATTCAAAAATTCATAAAAAATCACGTGATGACGTCACCATGACGTAAAAGATCGGCATGCATCCTGAGCAGTTGGTCTAAGTGTCTGTTAAGTTTAAAAGCAATCGGCTGCATAAAAGTAGCCAAAGTCCCTGGCAGAAAGAAAACGTGTACAAATGCTATGGGCAAAAGTCTGAAAAAGAAAAAAAAAAAAAAAAAAAAAAAAAGAAACTAGACATCTGGTGCAGTGTTTGTGGACAAACACAGGGCTGTTTTGTTTTTTTGTGTAAAATTATGTGATTTAAATGAAATTTCAAAAATGAAAAAAATCATAGAAAATTTGCCGATGACGTCATCATGACGTCACCATGACGTCACATACATTTTTATCTAACACATGCTGGCATAACTAAATACCACGTTTTAACTTAATGTGACTTGTACTTTTGTAGATATATGGTTTCCAAAAATGCCCCTTTAAGATGACGTCACGTGACATGTGATGACGTCATCATGACCTAAAAGTTCGGTGCACATTCTGAGCAGTTGGTGTAAGTATCTGCCTACGACTTGAAAAAAAGACTAGAGATCAACTCTTTATAGACAGCATGCCACATGAAAGCCATGGTTTCTGTCCTTCCCAGAATTCCTTTGTGTTATATTGAATTTGGTCACAATTTTTTAGATGCCTGTTATTTCTTAATACTTGAATGAGCCACGATCACGAAATTGTTGAATTAGGTAGAGAAAAATTAAATGTATACATTTTTAATTGGACCGACCCTTACATGCGTTAAAAAAAAAAATTGATGACGTCATTATGACGTCACACAATTTTCGCCTTTTAGGGCATATCTTTGAGACATACCAAAAGCTGTATCAAAAAGAATTTTGAAAATCTCTTGATTTGTTTGCGAGATATATTTAAAAGAATGTTACGATTTCAAAATTTCAAAAATTCATAACAAATCACGTGATGACGTCATCATGACGTCACTTTGGATTTTGCATCCTAGTACCAGTATCTACCTACCCACCAATTTGCATGACGATCGGACCTTTCCTTATATGTGTTTTAAAAAAGCACATTTTTGATGATGTCATCATGACGTCACAATTTTTTTTCCTTTTTAGGGCATATCTTTGAGACCTACCAAAGCTATAACAAAAAGAATTTTGAAAATATCTTGTTTTGTTTGCCAGATATATTTAAAAGAATGTTACGATTTTCAAAATGTCAAAAATTCATAACAAATCACGTGATGACGTCATCATGACGTCACTTTGGATTTTGCATCCTAGTGCCAGTATCTACCTACCCACCAATTTTCATGACGATCGGACCTATTCTTATATGTGTTTTAAAAAAGCACATTTTTGATGATGTCATCATGACGTCACACATTTTTTTCTTTTTTAGGGCATATCTTTGAGACCTACCAAAGCTGTAACAAAAAGAATTTTGAAAATATCTTGTTTTGTTCGCTAGATATATTGAAAAGAATTTTACGATTTTGAAATTTCAAAAATTCATAAAAAATCACGTGATGACGTCATCATGACGTAAATGTGCGGCATACATTCTGAGCAGTTAGTCTAAGTGTCTGCCAAGTTTAAAGCCAATCGGCAGCATAAAAGTAGCCAAAGTGCCAGTAAGAAAGAAAACGTGTACAAATGCTATGGGCATTTGACTGAAAAAGAAGCACAAAAAAAAAAAAAACTAGAGCCAATAGTGTTTGTGGACAAACACAGGGCTGTTTCGGTTTTTGTGTGTGAAATTTGGTGATTAAAATGAAATTTCAAATTTTTTAATAAAATTACAAAAATTAAAAAAATTATAGAAAATTAGCCGATGAGGTCATCATGACGTCACTTCGGCTTCTGCATGCGGGTGGCACTATCTACATACCCACCAATTTTTATGACGATCGGACCTACCCTTATATGTGTTTCAAAAAAGCATATGTTTGATGACGTCATGATGACGTCACACATTTTCCCATTTATGTGAAAGAATATAGGAGCTAACAAAGCTATTACAAAAAGAATTTTGAATTTAGCATGTTCTGTTAAAGAGATATGGGTTTAAGAAACTTTAAGGTTAAAAAACTTTACAATTACTATAAAATCGTATGATGAGGTCATCATGACGTCACCTCAATTTTCATCTATAACACGTACTTGTCTACCACCATAGCAGGTTTGAATGCAATCGGACCTACGGTTCTCTAGATATGTGCCCTTGAAAAATGCACCTTTAAGATGACGTCACATGACAAGTGATGACGTCATCATGACGTCACTCTTCGGCATACATTTTCAGCTTAGGGTCTCTGTTTGAGTTAAACCTGATTAAGATCTGAGGTTGTTTAGTGACCAAAGTGGCTCTTACAAAATTCGTGTACAAAGTCTATGGGATTTGGGATAGAACTAAAAATTCATAGAAAATCAGCCGATGACGTCATCATGACGTCACTTTGGATTTTACATGCTAGTGGCACTATCTACCTACCCACCAATTTTCATGACGATCGGACCTATCCTTATATGTGTTTTAAAAAAGCACATTTTTGATGACGTCATCATGACGTCACACATTTTCTCGCTTTTAGGGGATATCTTTGAGACATACCAAAGCTATACCAAAAAGAATTTTGAAAATATCTTGTTTTGTTCGCCAGATATATTGAAAAGAATGTTACGATTTAAAAATTTCAAAAATTCATAAAAAATCAAGTGATGACGTCATCATGACGTAAATGTTCGGCATACATTCTGAGTAGTTAGTCTAAGTGTCTGCCAAGTTTAAAGCCAATCGGCTGCATAAAAGTAGCCAAAGTGCCGGTAAGAAAGAAAACGTGTACAAATGCTATGGGCATTTGGCTGAAAAAGAAAAAAAAAAAAAAGAAAAAAAAAAAAAGAAAAAAAAAAAAATCTTAACGAAAACAAGGGCTGTTTCGGAAAAGTTTCCGAAACAGCCAAAAAGAAAAAAAAAAAAAGAAAAAAAAAAAAATCTTAACGAAAACAAGGGCTGTTTTGGAAAAGTTTCCAAAACAGCCAAAAAATCTTAACGAAAACAAGGGCTGTTTCGAAAAACTTTCGAAACAGCCAAAAAGTAACAATCACTATTTATTATTTTTTTCTTATTTTTATTTGCCTATTTGAAAATGCAAACAAACAAATGTCCGCGCCCTAAAATAAAGAAATCAAACAAAGTAAAAAGAAACCAAACTCCTAAAAGTAAAAACACTCCACATCTTTTGGTATTACAAATTATATAATATGTATTTTTTATTTCTTTAGAATACTAACAGACCAAAAAACAAGGCCGCCACCCCGAATAAATGAAATAGTACAAACAAATAAAATTATATAAAATTAATAAGTACACAAATAAAGAAACATTAAAAAGTAAAAACAAAACAAAAGTAAAAAAAAAAGTCAATGTTTGTTACTGTAACAAACATCGACATTTCTATTTTTAAATTAAATTTTAAATTTATTTTGAGAATGTTAAGAAAATTAACAAATAAATCAAGCAACAAAAAAGAAACAACTTAACAAATGATATAAATTTTAAATCAGACAAGTAGCAAAAGTTACTTTCTTGTTAATTTTTTTTGTTAATGTATCAATTAAATGTATCAATATTTCTTTTACAATACTTAAATTGCCCTCGAGTCTAAACTTTTCTGTTATAATATGCATGAATTGTGTTTGTACATAAATGCTACTGAATGCACTGTGCACTGACTGCACAACCAATCGTGTGCTGCACACGTTTTTTTATACCCAAAACTCACAACATATCTGATGGGACTGAAACATACAAGTAAACAAATTAAATATTTCATATTGTATGTCATTTCCCCAGGTGCAGTGGGGATTGCAGCTATCCACAATTACGATAACCAGTTGGTGGTTGTTGAAAACTCCAAATACGTCAAGGTGTTTAATAAGGACAAGAAGTTGGCCTTCCAGTTCCCCACAGTGCCACAGAGTGAGGTTGACAAGACAGAAGTGGACCTGTGTAGTGTAGCAGTCAAGAAGGATGGTATCATCATAGTGGGTGATGTCGAGAGGAATGTACTAACTGAACACACACCAACTGATGGTTCACTCATATCCACCATACCAGTGAAGACCCCGCCTTACTTCCTGGCTGTTGACAGCTGCACTGATAGAGTTTTGATCAGTGGAAAGGGACGAGTGGATGTTGCTGATAGGAAAGGTGTTACAGAATTCACCATCAAACCAACCATCGATGGTCAGTCAGTGAGATACACCTGTGGTGTCTGCTGTGGCAGCTCAGGTATCTACGTTGCAATGTGCAGTGTTGCTGGTATTGGCCACATTCACCAGTATGATGTAGACGGTGGTTTTCTTGGTTGCCTTGCGCAGGATCTGTTCAGCCCACATGAAATCACATTCACAGCAGATGGGCAGCTGGCAGTGGCTGACCACTACTCAGTCAAGATATATCAGAACGTGTGAAGTCATCTGACATGGCCCTGATGAGTAATGGGGTGAAACTCAGAGAGTACACACAGTATATCTTTAAAGAAATGGTAAAACATCAATAATGTATATTTTCAATTAAACAAAAGATAACACAATATTTTTTCGTCAAACAAGGGAAACTGACTAGGTAAATTTGAAATACATTTTCAAAGTGAACAAAGAAACTGGCAGGAGCGGGATTCGAACCTGCGACCTCCGGGTTACCGTACCGGCGCTCTACCAACTGAGCTATGTTGGCGGTCTCCCAAATTGTCAGTATCTTTGTTCGGGTGGGTGCTAGTCAGAAGTCATAAACCCAGAATGCCGTATAACCAGGGATCACACCCAATTTTACGATACAACCTAGGAAGCGACATTGTGGGGATCACTCAATGAGGATACGACTTTTTACTTATATTCGTCAAACAAGTAAAACGTAAAAAGTCGTATCCTCATTGAGTGATCCCCACAATGTCGCTTCCTAGGTTGTATCGTAAAATTGGGTGTGATCCCTGGTTATACGGCATTCTGGGTTTATGACTTCTGACTAGCACCCACCCGAACAAAGATACTGACAATTTGGGAGACCGCCAACATAGGGCAAGATAGCTCAGTTGGTAGAGCGCCGGTACGGTAACCCGGAGGTCGCAGGTTCGAATCCCGCTCCTGCCAGTTTCTTTGTTCACTTTGAAAACAATATTTTTTCATCACAAATCGTTTTGTAATGATTACTTAAAAATCAACACTGCAACGGAAATACTCGTTCAATATTGTATTACGAATCAGATCTTCCAAGAAAAGACTAAAAGTCTTTAATACTCAATTACATGTAGACATACTGTGACAAAAAAGTTCTTAAAGGTTACATAATTGTAAGCGTAACTTCAAAATGTCTAAGAACCACACTTGCCTTTTTCGAATACATCCAAGTTATTTACATTCTGTATCCGTAAAACATTCTCTGAGTTCATACTGTGACGAGCTACCCAGGGGCTGGGGGAAAACCTAAGGGGACTGTTCTTTATTCCCAGGGCTCCAACCAACACCTGTTATCCCACAAAAATATTTATAGCCTTACGAACGAGTGAGCGACTACCCAGACGAAAGGGGGGGACAATAAACGAACGGTAGACTAAGCCTAGGGGCTGTTCGTTTGGTGGAAATATACCACCGTTTGTGATTGAGTTATTATTCTAATGTAATTAAGCAATCCAATTTGTCCTAATAAACCTCACAATGCAAATAAACCTCACAGTGACAAATGATTCCAAGGACGATTGTGATTCTTCTTATTCTTCTCTGAACAACAATCAACAATAATGTCCACAGGTGATAACCCTCACTTGAATAACGGTGGTCAACTGCACCACCTTAATTATAACTGGTAACTTGTAATAATCCTAACTGGGCTTATGCAGTATAGTTGTCACCTGCAATGAACCTCACGTGGTCAACTGCACCACTTAACTAATGAACTTTAGATAAACTTATACAATATAACCCTCACACAGTTAGGCGGGATGAGCTTATACAATATAACCCTCACACAGTTAGGCGGGATGAGCTTATACAATATAACCCTCACACAGTTGAAATAAGCGCACAAATAGACAGATTTGATCAATGAAGAACAGGGCGATTAGGATAACCCTCACGGGACTATATAGGCGATACACCCGGTAAACCTCACTGGACAGCAATTACGACGCAACGACCAGGGCTGCACTCACCAGTCGCCACGCCAACAGGCATGGAACACTCGGTCCGCAAGCCCTCCAGTCGCTCTCGTCCCCGCTAAGTCCCCAATCAACTGGTTTACCTAGTCCCACACACCAAATCCCTGCTTAATCTGGCCCAATTTGATATGACCTGACTAGAACGACAGCTAATCAATCATCCACTATAACGAGTCAACCTTACGGGTAAGCTAGCTCAATGATTACGGCCGGGATCGCCTCAGTCGTTACCCCACCGTTACGGCATTCAACAGACGACAAGCAATCTCCCACCAAATCAAGTCCCACTAGCTCCTACCCAAGGCTTCACAACTCCCGTCCTAACTTTGGATCAATACAACCCCACTCACCGATCGCCGCAACCTTACGCCGTGACCTGCGATGGCGAGCTCCTTCTACCTCGGATGACACCAGCGAACTGCCCGCCGGTCTCGTAACCCCACGCTAAAACGCCCAGACCCAACGCAATCCGCGTTGCTGATTGGTCAATGCGCATCATGCATTATTAATTTCCCAGACGGACATGCATAATTCATGACTTAGACTTCTACACAAGTTTACCCCCTGTTTCGCCACACAGGCCCCAGCTAAGCTTAGTCCGTCCCGGACTAAATAGCTTAATGAAAACTATAAGAAACAGGGCTATATAACTTTATACAATCATAATATAAACAAAGAAATGTGTGAGGTTTACCTAACTTCACATGCAATTTACACACTGCTTATAATGTATAACTTTCCAATAACCCTCACTGCTGTGAGGTAATGCAGATTAGTGACAAACTGTAAGGAGAGTGGGTACCGGTCCACTCCAATTATATAATACAGAGCATGTGAGGCTTACCTCAACCTCGCTAATATTTAACATTCCATAAATCCAATCCTTTCAAATTTTACTATACCCCACATAATCATTTTAACCAATTCACATTTGTAATTTCTGCAACAGTCAGACAAGTCCATCCTTATCAGGTACAGAATATACACAACAGGAAATATCTCAAATTATTTCCCTTAAGACTAACGTATGCAGTCTAATTATCGTTGATCGTAACAAAAACATTCCATTTAATTACAATGTCCTTGGATTCTTTTCTTCTCTTTTTATAGAAAACAAATATGGTCAAAAGTTAGCAAAAATATATGGAACTTTTGAATACCAAAAAAATACAGCTTTAAATAGAACTTTATAATAAATACTACAAACAAAACGGTTGAGCTTTAAGTTATAAAATCAGCAAGAATCAACCAGAATCATCAGATATTTTACACGCAATTCCTTTGGACTTATTAAGACTTGATAAATAAAGTTCGTTCTTTGGATGTCATCACTCGCTGATGTGGTATAGCGGTCCGCCTCTACCGGCTTCCGGTACTTCTGCTGGGTGGTTTCCTCGTGGACCAATACGCCATCGATGTAGGTGTTCCGGATACGTTTTTCCTCTATAATGGCCATCTTCATCCTCTTGGCCGGGGGCCCCGTCTCCGCCTCGGACATCGCTCCTTCCGGCTCCAGGTCCGCCATTGACCCAGGGCTTAGGGACAGCAGAGAATCGGCCGTAGCCGCAGCCCGCGCCTCCCTCATCTGGCTGAGGTAGGACCTTGGTTTTCCGCTGACACGGATGGTAGGCGAGGAATGACCCACAAGCGGCGAGATGGGACATGGGGAGAGCGAGATGACCGCCTCCTCCATCTGACTGTCCAGCGGCGGACTTACTACAGCTGGCGCGGGGGCCTGCAGCTGGCGCCAGAGCCGCCCTCCGCGGCTCAAGCCCCCACCTCCCGGCCAGGAGCCTACGGTCAACTGCTATCGGGATGCTGATGCCTGCACGATTTCCCTTGACCAGGACTTCCTTGTTGGCGGGGCACTCTGCCATACTTCCGGGATGGCAGGTCCTGTAATGCCTGCTGAGATTATCTCGCCGCCTATCTCTGTAGCTGCACCGCCCACAGCACAAATACAACGGGGGACCATGCATCAATTTCCTGTGTCGTCAGAGGCCTTGCTTTGCACTGAACGTTTGCTGACAATCAAAACACCGCACAGTCATACTGTATCTGCCAAAAAAAAAAAAACACGAGACAATTTGGTTAGTTACACACCCAAGCTGGTGACGACTAACCTATAACTACCGATATCTAGCGGGAAGTATATGTTCCCTGTGGGGATACCGCCTCTGAGTTCTCCTAGGGATAACCACAACAACATCCCCTTCCCCACTACTGCTAGGATCACTAACTGGAGCCTCCACAGGCTCTTGCCCAACTTCTGATTCTACATTCACCCTGCCATTATCATCAACGGAATCAGAAACTCCCACTGGTTCCTCAATCATCTTAGGCTCATACTTCCACGGCTTTAAGTTCTCGCCAGTGTACGGCTTGAGCCTATCTCCGTGGACTACAAAAGCTTTACTCCCAGGCTTATGCTGAATTCGGTAGGTTACATCGGAGAGTCTTTTGAACACCAAGTATGGTCCTACCCATCGGAGTTCGAGCTTCTGACATCTCCCCTTTTTCTTTGATTTGTTGTACAACCAGCCGAACTGGCCTTGTTTCAGGCCTCCGCCATGTACCCTGCGATCGTAATTTCGCTTCTGGTTCCTGGCACTCTGCCTCAGGCACTCTCTGGCCCTGCCATGAGCCTCTTGCAGATTCTGCCGCAACCTCTGAGCGAAATCAGTCGCCGTTGTGTCCTCTACTGTAGGACCCTTGACCAGCAAATCAACGGGAAGCCTTGCCTCCCTCCCAAGCATCATCATGTTTAGAGACTCGCCAGTTGACTCTTGGGGAGTGCACCGGTAAGCAAAACATGCATACGGGTAAGCACTCATCCCAGTCACGCTGTCTCCTCCTCGGTTCAATCATCACAGCAATCATGTTAACCAATGTCTTGTTGAAACGTTCAACCATGCCATCGGACTTCGGGTTGTACGCTGTGGTCCTCGTCTTGGAAATACCAAGGACCTTACACATTTCACCAAACACGGCCGACTCGAAGTTTGTCCCCTGATCGGAATGTAATTCCAAGGGAATGCCAAACCGACAGACAAACTCCGTGACCAACTTGCCCGCCACTGTCTCCGCCTTAGCATCAGGCAGGGCATACGCCTCCATCCATTTGGAGCAGTAGTCACCAACTACCATGACCCAGACATTGCCACTGTCACTCTGGGGCAGTGGCCCCAGCAAGTCCACAGCCACTCTCTCCATGGGCTCGCCCACCAAATACTGTTGGAGTGGGGAAACTCTCCTCTTCGCCGGAGATTTCCTCCTCACAGCTCGCAACATCTTATGAATGACCTCACATCCGCGGTCATTCCCGGCCAATAGTACCGCAACTTGACTTTGGCCAACGTCTTCTTGACACCTAGGTGACCACTAGTCCGACCACCATGCAGCTCCTGGAGTACTACCCCTCTCAATTTCTCAGGAAGTACCAGTCGCCACCTACTCGTCTTCCCATCGTCGGACTCCCAACTTCTATAAAGGACACCATCGAGCACCTCCAGCTGATCCCATGCGGACCAGAGGGTCTTGTGTGCCGAGGAAGCGGCCGATACAGTCTCCCAACCGGGACGACTGCCCGACCCCTTTGCCCTAACAATCCAACCAATACTTGGATCACCAAGTTGAGCCTCTCTGACCCCATCTCTAGGCAAGTGTGGTTGGGCAAAGATGCCCTCACCCTCGCCTCAGGGATCGGCAGGTCAGAGTCAACTTCATGGCGACCCCCGCCAACCTCATCGGTCTTGGTCACTATGGCATCGTCCGGTGCCTCAACGGTCCCTGACGCTTCATCAGTGTCAGCACGACCACACTGTTTGCAGGCCTTCCTGGACAACCCGTCAGCATTTCCATGCTTCCGCCCAGGTCTGTGTTGAATCGTAACATCGTACTCGCTGATCACTTCGAGCCACCTCGCAAGCTGGCCCTCGGGGTCCTTAAAATTAAGCAACCACCGAAGAGCAGCATGATCGGTTCGAAGCAAAACCTTCTGACCATACAGGTACTGCCTAAACTTCCTAAGGTAGACAACTACCGCCAACAGTTCCCTCCGAGTAACACAATAGTTCCTCTCCGCCTTGCTGAGTTTACGGCTCGCAAAGGAGAGGACCTTCTCTTCCCCATTATGGATCTGAGACAAAACTGCCCCAATCCCATCTCCACTAGCATCTGTATCTAAGATGTAGTCGCTCTCAGGAACGGGATATGCCAACACCGGTGCTGTCTGCAGCCTCTGCTTCAACTCTTCAAATGCCTGTTGGCAGGCATCCGACCAGTGAAACTCTCTTGACTTTTCAGTCAGCGCATGCAGGGGCGACGCCACCTCGGCAAATCCCCTGATAAACCTCCGGTAATAGGAAGCGAGGCCTAAAAAACTTCGAACTTCTTTGACACACTTAGGTGTTGGCCACTCGGCCACGGCCCGAACCTTTTCAGGATCGGTAGCCACACCCTCAGACGAGACAATATGTCCCAAATAGCCCACCGACCTCTGAAATAAGAAGCACTTCCTGGGCTTCAACTTCAATCCAGCTTGTCTCAACCTGGAGAGAACGACTCGCAGTCGCTCAATCTCCTCTCTCACGGTCCTGCCAAACACAATGACATCGTCCAGGTATATCAGCAGGATGTCCCACTGAAGACCTGCCATCACTCTCTCCATCAACCTTTCAAACGTCGCAGGGGCGTTGCACAGACCAAAGGGCATGCAGCGCCACCTGTATAAACCGTTCCGCACCACAAAGGTTGATTTCTGGCTGGCGTCCTCATCGAGGGCGACCTGCCTGTCAATATCACGTGATGAAAAAAATATTTTGCACTTACTGATTACCTTGAATAATTGTTAGAATTGTTGGTGTTATTAATTACCGATAATGTTTGGGCGTCAGTATCTATAAATAAGTATATTGTAAATTTTGGGTAGTTGGTATAAGATGATTGTAACTTGGCATGTTGAAGCCACCGTACCTCTTTCGTTGTTAAGCAAAATAGGTGGGGTGAGGTTAGGTTATCGAGTCGTTTTCATTGGTTGGTAGGACTGCCACGCCTTAAACAAATTAGAAGTGAGATGGTTGTACTGAATTTGATTGGTTGTTGGGCCATCATGCCCATTTATTGATAACCAAATTTATTGGAAGGATTGGCTAATTTGTGTATTTTCTATTGGTTGATTTTATAAAACGTCATCTTGGAATTTGGGGATTGGCAGATATATCGGGGAAATTGAATTTTTGGAGAGAGTCTGCCCTTGAGTTTACCGGGGAGAGGGCCATCGCCGGGCCAGCCTCGATGTTTTTGGAGGATTTCGGTTGTTTGAGTTATTGAGAACTCTTATCGTTTGTTGTGTCCGAAATCATGTAGTGGCAATTGAGTGCCATTTTGCTGTTTTGCGTGGACCAGTTCTCCAATCCAAATAGGTATCTGCCAAGTGCCAATTTTCAACCAGAGGTTTGAACTTCTCTACGAAACCAGGATCATTCCTGTAAGTTATCGTATTTAATATTTCCTTGCCATATAAATCGTTTGCATTTCTGTATAATTGCATTTTGGGATCGAAATGTCATTTTACTGTATTTGATATAAACAGGCATTTCTACTAAATCAATTTTGCAATCTTGCCAATTTTAACTGAGTTTGAGTGCCAACTAAAAATCTATAAAGGGCAAGCAATGTATTTAAATGTAAAATTGGAACTTAGTTTTTAACATTGGATCTCTTTATATAGGGTTTCGTGATACACTGGGAATCGCCAGTACATTTTGCTACTACCGGGGGGTAACATTAGCTACCACGTTGCGTTGACGTGATGACTGGGTGTCATTTACCAATTGAGTCTTTCATCAAGCCTTGGGTGGTGTGCCAAGTCTACCGGGGGTTACTGACTGGCTGACGATGGCGCTAAGCCTTTGCGTGGTTGTTTTCAAGCCTGAACTTTGAGACACTCGGCGTTGATTTGTAATAAATTAATGTGTAATTGGTGAAATTAATTTAATAGTAGTGTAATATAAGGGAAAGGTTTGATTTGCACTTAAATGTTTACTGTGATGGTGGTGGTTGAATAAAAGGGTTTGGAGTAAGAAAGAAATAGTTTGATTCTTAATTATTTTGTTGGGGTGGATTTGCTTATTGTTCAGTAGGGGTGTTTTGAACCCTGACACTGCCAATACCCGGACGCCAAATCGAGAGTGGAAAACCACTCAGCGCCCGTCAACGCATCGAGTGTCTCGTCGATACGAGGGACAGGGTAAGCATCTTTGATTGTTACCCCATTCAGACCTCGATAGTAGACACAAAATCGCTTAGTCCCATCCTTCTTCCGGACTAGCACAACATTTGCAGCCCAGGGACTATCGGATGGCTCGATAACCCCTCGCTTCTGCAAATCTCCAACCTGCCTCATAATCTCTTCCTGATTACACAGGGGATGGCGCCGGGGCCTCTCCTTGATAGGCCTCGCATCACCAGTACTGATGTGCTTTACCACGTCAGTCCGCCCTATGTCACCCTCACCAGAAGAAAATACATCCTGGAATTCCATCAAACAAGCCTTTACCTCCTCGTGATACTCCTCACTGAGGTTGACCGTACTTACGGGGTGGATCGATTTTCGGTGCAAGATTGGGATAACAGGCATACTGCTTTGATTCAGTGTGAATATTTAATTTGCGTAAGGGGTGATGTAAATTAGAAGACTGCTTTGGTTTATTCCTTTGCATGGTAAATATAGATTACAAATGGCAAAACATAATTTTTTTTTTATAAGATCAGAGCGTTCATTGATTTTTGGGATAAGATTCGATAGTTTTTAGGTTTGCCGGTGCCGGCCGCTGCTTTGCCCTTTTCCCATGTTTCTCTTTTTAATATGCGGAACTGTCAAAGGTGGGGGGGGGGGGGGGACAAGTTTGGGAACAAGTTTGGGAACAAGTTTGGGGGAATGTCCCCGCCCCCCCCCCCCCCCCCCGACCTTCCCCTCCCCTGTTCCGCTGCCAGTAGTCCCAGCTATTTTTTCTTTGGCCTCGCTGCAGGTAAAGACAGTCGGCATTTAGGCCTAGATTTTGTATATTTCAGGTCAACGTTTCAAACTTAAGCAAGTTCTTTCTCAAAGATTTCAGTTAGAGATTGGGCTAAAGAGAACTGGGTATCAAAATGTATCACTTAGAAAACTGTACAAGAATACATCAGCAATTCCTTCAGTAAACTACAATTTACAATCAACGTACAAACTTCATGTATCTATATACATGTATTGGCAAGTTACTGACTCTGCGCAAGTTAGTATACGCCTATCCTTAAAAAGTGGGCGGGAATGATTACATTGGTCATCCCCCCCCCCCCCCCCCAGGTCAAAAAGTGGGGGGATATATCCCCCCATCCCCCGGGATCTCCGCCCATGGTGCTATTAACACGGCTATTGGTAACCAGCGATGCGACCAATCTCGGTAGACTAGTCCAACCATCGTCGACTATAGACTAGTCCAACCATCGTCGACTAGACTAGTCCAACCATCGTCGACTAGACTAGTCCAACCATCGTCGACTAGCGGGCGTTCGATCAGAGTTAGTCGAACTATGGTTAACTGTAGCCCTTGATCGAACTTGCTCATAGCTGATCGACCCGTCTGCCTTCGATCCGGGTCAGCTACTCGAACGCACCCTTGGATGCAGTTATCCTTGGGTGGGATCGGGAAGACACAATTCTTCGTAATGTTCAGGTCAAAGGTCATGCAGGGTTATTAGAGGGTGCGTTGGAGTAGCTCACCCGGGTCGACTCGGGTTAGCCATAGGCCGCTTTCCAAACCCCAGCTTGGTCTCCGTCTTTGGCTTCGTTTATGCAGTTTGGCAATGGTGATCAGGGGCGGATCTAGGTTTTACCCAAGGGGGGGGGGGGGGGGGGGGTTTACCTGAGGTGATTGGCCTACACACCCCAGCGTGCCGATTTTTCGACACCCGACACTGGGAAAAAAAATTTATCAGCCCAAGGGGGGGGTTTAAACCCCCAACCCCCCCCCCCCCCCCCCCCCCCCCCCCCGTAGATCCGCCACTGGTGATGGAGCCGGAGACGGAGTCTAATTTGGCTGCGGCGTCCGAATCGCTTGTCTAGGGCTATTGTCTAGGTGTTCGTCCATTACAACTACGCGTGACGTAGCCGTAGCTGTACCGGTAGCTCTAGACGCCCGTTTCGGACACGGCCTAAGCTGGGGTTTGGAAAACGGCCCTTCCCGTGCCGTTCGACAAGCTCTGACGTCATACCCGGGGCTCACTCGAGTCAGTCGACCCTGCTCGCGGAGCAGAGTCACTGGGGGAATACGTCACACGCATGCGTAGTTATAAGTCTGATTATATTCTACTGGATCGGAGCGGGGAATTAAAAATGGCTGACCTCAAGGGCGATTGCATATTGTGTAGTTATTAAAAAGGACTCTTTTTAAGAGAACAAAACTCACTTTTAAGTTAGTGGACTACCAGCAAACTAGATTGCGACATCTAAAAACTAACAGGTATGTCGTTGATAGAAGGCAGGGTTTTGGGTTTTTTTGTGGAAAATTTTGGGGTAAAACGACAACGAAGATGACAATTAACGCACACGAAAATAAAGATGGCGATCACCGCGACGCACAGTAAACACGCAACTCATTCGCAGTACATTAACCGCAAAATACGCATTTTCTACCACAGGAAACTGTTCAGAACTACAAAAAATGATGTCATTAGATTTAAGAGAAGTATACTTTACGTCGATAAATTCATTTTGGAATGATAAAAACAACCTTGACTCGAAATGGATAAAATATAAAGAGGTGCCGTTACAACAAAATCGCCCACTCAAGTGCTAGTACGTGACGTCAGCAGGAGATTTGAGCGTTGCCCAGCTCTCGTGGCCAACCCGTCTGCCTTCATCAACTGAGTATGAGCTACTCGAACGCAGTCATGGATAACTTCGTTTCAACTACCGTTATACTCTACAAATGATAAGGGCATCCCCTCCCAACTTTTCCCTCCCGTATACGGTTCCTGCCCCAAGATCCTATCAAGAAGCTGAGGTTGTCGGAATAATTCAGTGTCTGGGATTCTTCGAAAGCTACTGGCCCTGACGGAATTCCTGACCCTGTTGTTTTGAAAATGTGCTTACTTCACCTAATTAAACTATCCACTATTTTGCCAAGCTGTATAAGGCCAAGTAAAAAAAACCATTTAGCGTCCGGTTTAAAAAAAAAAAAGGAAGGTAGTAGTAGTAAAGTCGGACAAGAGCCAATGTGGCCTAGCAGGCCGGCGTTTATCTCCGGTTTCGTGAGCTTGAAACGACTGATTCCTCCTGGATGCGCTTGTCCATCGCAGGTTAGCTAATTCCCCCATCTATAATCCGGCGTGGAGAGAGGCAAGTGCATCACAAGTCCCTGCAAGTCCATGCAAGTCCATCACAAGCCCTCCAGTCCTAAAATCCCAATCACAAGCTATTCAAATGAGCTTTGACAAAGGCATTCCTTTGTCATTGTTCAACCAGTTACTTGTGACCGGCTTTATGAAAGGACTTCTGACTGGGCTTGCGAAAGTACTTGTGAAAGGACTTGCAGGGACTCGACTGCAACTCTGGTATGCGCACGCATCGTGTTTTGTATAAAATTTGGTTTAGGAGTGACGTTGCAGATCAGATCGCCTTTGAATTATGTGACCTTTGATGTCACTCTTTAACCAAATTGACCTATCGCGATAGGTCAATTGATGCAAAACACGAAACAAAGTGCACATGGTCAACAACAGCGGGCGCGGCGGGGCGATTGGAACGTACATGACCGTACATGTGCAGTTTGTGTATGTTGTGTAATGTCATGTAAGGGACACCATACATTTCGTTTCTATAAACAACCAAGATGGCGGACAACGCTTGGCTGATTGACGGAGTGGTTCAGTTTTTGAGAAGTCCAATTTGGCAGATGCCAGTGATGGGATTTATCGATCAAAAATGTCTAGGTAATACAATCATTCTTGGGTATCTGGTACTGAATTATGAATGCATTATTTGTCGTGGTTATTAAAAATTCTACGAGTATTCCGAGTCCGAGCATATCGAGACTTCGAAAGTTCGAGTCCGTCGATCATCATCAGGATCATCCATATCATAGAAAAAAACGTTAGGAACAGTGTTTTATATATAAATACTAACACTAGGCTAGAAGATAAGCCTTATCGCACATACTAGGCCTACCGCATTGTTGAGACGTCACAATGGTCAAAAGCCATTGTGGGAAGGAAAAAGGAGCTATAATGTTTGTGCCTTTTTCCTTCCCACAAATCCGAGGCGATTGTGTAACGGCCCCTCTTTAGTTTTGATGAAATTAGATTCAAGAGTATTTTTTTCTTATTCCAAAATGAATTTTTCAACCTAAAATTAAAAAGCAGACTTCTCTTGGAAAGATTTTACTTTAATACCCCCAACCAAAATCGGTCAAGAACAGCAAAATCTTGGAAAATATCCAACCCTCCTTGATAACAACTGTCTAAACATGTGGCACAACCTAGTCCCAGTAACTAGGACCCTTCATATCGCCTTTTTTAACATTTGGACCTGAACTGGCGATAGTTCAGGTCCAAATGTTAAAAAAGGCGATATGAAGGGTCCTAGTTACTGGGACTAGGCACAACCTGTTATTTCATTCAAGATATATTTCAGCAAAATCTGTAAAAAATGAGGAAGAAATTAACATGTATGTGCACACTTTGGAGTGACTATATCAGTCCGGGAAAAGTACGAATTCGACAACGTTGTCGTTTATAACAACCATTGTCGAATTTTAACGATTATCGTTGTCGTATTCGACAATGTTAACTTCAAACGCAAAAAGTGAAAAATTTACGCAAAAAGTGTACTTTTTGATTGCATAGTATTAATTTACAATCCTTTACCTACATTTCCATCCGCGTAAATTCAAAACTCGCCCATGCGTTTTGAAGAAATTTTCGTTTACTTTTCGCAAATCCGAAGTCTCAGCGGTATGACGCCATTTTGTTAAAAAGCGTGATCATGAGGCTCCATCCTTTTCCGATGATTTCAGTTACTGGTATTACAAAATAACACCTGGAATTCAAAAATAATTGTTTTAACTTAGAACTACAAATTTCTGACATAAATTATTAATTTTAAAGAAGACTTTATTTGTGTTACAGAAATAAGCGTCATTTCAGGTGTGAGACTGCAGCGACTGCGTGACGAATAGCTTCATACATTGCGCGGGAAATATAAAAACAGAGGAATACCTACGGCCTACCCACCCGGCCGGGCGGCCTGTAACAAATGCACTTTTTGACCGCTGAAAATTGCATCCCAGACGGACTTTGACGATGATAGACACAAGGTTTTGGAAGAAGAATCACAGTAAGAAGAGGAAAACAGCAAGACGAGAGTAAAAAAATACATACATAACTCTGAAACAAAACGTTCAACCCATACAAAAATCAGTCGTACGTACGGGCCGCAACATGTGCGGACCTTTACTAATCGGCCTGTACTTGCGGTGGTGGTACGGTAATAATAAAGATCGTTTTCCCCCCTCATTTTGTCAAGATGATTTCGAAGCCAGGGGCCTAGTACTAGGTCTACATTCCTTTCAACACAGGCTTTTCTCATCAACATTTGGCAACACTCTTTTGATGGGCGCATGGGTTATTGTAAGGCGTCATTTTCCAGAACTATTGTAGTCAGACGATAGCAACAATTGGGGTAGCCTATACGTCTAGTAATGTACCATATGTTGCTTCCAAATGATTTATCCTCTTATCAGTATCATTGAGGATATGCCCGTTTTTTGTTTTTTTTTAACATCCCAGACAAACGAATTTCTTACCTTATAGCTTGCTGACAAAAAAAAGATGTTCGCCGTGATCCTGAACTTACCTGCTCTTTGTAAAACAGCTTTCCTTTTTTTGTTCATCTTGCTATTTTCTATTTTTCTGTGTATCACATCATCAAATTTAAATTTAGATGGACTACTGTTGTATTCGATGGGAATTGTGTGATCACAACTGGAAGATATCCAGGAGGATCTGGCCGTGGGTCTCGAGACCAGATCTGCCCATCAGGCCTAATCGCCAAACCCAACATATGCTGGCAAGGTCATCGGCAATTGGCCTTGCTGGCCCCATGTGCACGCCTCCAAGGAGGTAGTCCAAATCGTCTAGGGACAACCTGTTATGGCAAGCTGGGAGAAGAGAACTGATCCCAAGCCAGAATGTTTTTTTGTTGCTTTCCTTGTTTTGGAAGTTATAAATAAATCAGTTCAGAATTATTCATTTATGCTATATAATTTTCCCAAATTGATAAATAATTCATATAAAGCACAAATTGGTAGAGACTTTGATTTCTATTTCAGCTATTCATCTGAATTTGCAGACATCAAGTTACACAGAGTATAAGAGTACAGGAAACAGCCTCTCCCTGCTTTAAAAGGAATGATAGGCCCTACTCCACGCACCTGATTCAGCCATGTAGGCCTACATGAAAGGACATTGACAACAAGTGTCAATAATTTGATTAACAATTCAATAGAAACTAGACTTTTTTTATGAAGCAAAGGTCCAAAAAGCGTCCCATAATAATTGTCTGCATTTTCGGAAAACCAAATGCTTTTCTAAGTTCTGTAAAGTTCTAACATTGGTTTTCTTTAATTATTTTTATTTTTTTAATAAAACCTTTTTCTTAAAAAGCAAAGTTCTCTCGTCTCCATTACTGTTTTCCTCTAACCAAGACAAAATAGACCTATGGTACCGGTAGCATATCCTTGATTCCTTTAGAAATAGAAAATACTACATTAAGAAAGGGTACTACAACACGCAAAGTTTCAACATAACACCCATTTTAATGTTCCAAAATCGGACAGGTTTCAGTTTGCAGACACTATTCATAAAAAAACTGCAATATAATAATTATATACAAGTGGAATAACTGTTTATCCTTTTGCAACATATCAGTTAGATTGTTTTCCAATGCCTCTAAATGTAAACATTATATGCAAAGACTTTTACCGACAAGAAACCACTTTATAATGCAACACATAAATCTGTATTAAAATGACCTTTTTACTTTTCAAACAATCATTTTGAATAAAAAACGTTTTTGCAACTCTGTATCACATTATTCCAACCCCGCCCCTCTTCTCTGAATGTATTGTTAATGTCCCGTAGCGTAGCCTCTACCGGGCGTGGTCCTTTATTTTCTCCAGTGCCTTTCTTGAGCAAACTTCTCCCCTGAAATTTCACAAAAAATTAAATGTCATCAAGCTCGATCTATATACTGAAAATGTTCGTTCATAAGTTTTGAGTTTACCTATACCCACTACCAAGTTACCAGAAATTAATTTTGCCGTAATTTTCAGATATTTTTTTTTATGAGTGCACAATGATTCAATGCCTTTTAAAATGTGTCAAAAAATAAGAAAATAATTTCCCGTCTGTTTGTTTGTTACAAAATAATTTTCAGACAAACTTGTACTTTTTTTTGTAGTTGGGTTTGTGAGTGTAGATACAAAATAATGGTTTATCAGAAGTGATAAAGAAATTGTCAAGAATTTACTAAGATTTTGTCAAGTCTATACGCAGCTAGGCCTATTCAATTTCTGGATGCAGCTAAGTGTTCACAATTAGAATTCAACAGTAAGCATTAACATGATTAAGGTAAAAGTACCAGTATTTGACTGAATGAATGTGATGTTTGGCAACAAAGAGGTTTTGGCAACATTGCATGAGCAAAATTGACGGAAACGGCCGAAACGCCGAAGAACGCAACGCTATGGGGAATCCACTCTAAGGTACACCGGAAGTTGTCAAATACGACAATGGTTGTTAAAAACGACAACGTTGTCGAATTCGTACTTTTCCCGGACTGATATATACATGGTGCCAACTGCCAAGAACTTTAAACACAGAAAACACAAACTTTCTTCCCCTATATTGCACTAAAATGTCCCAACAAAATTCTCAAAATTAAAGGTTGTGCCAAGTGTTTATACAATTATGAACACAAATGGATGGTCATTTTTCAAGATTTGCTGTTTCTGACCGATTTTGGTGGGGGGTATTAAAGTAAAATCTTTCCCTTCTCTTATTAATTCTATTGACATTGTTTTTTTGTAATTTTGAACAGTTTATTTCGGTAGAAGATGCAATTTACTGTGCGTCGCGGTGATCGCCATCTTTATTTTCGCGTTGTGTTTTGTCGTCCTCATCATCGCCGCTTTACCCCAAAATTTCACTCAAAACTAAAACCCTGCCCTTTATCTACGGCATACCCAGTCATGCTATTTAGCGTCAACAAGCGTCAACAAACCCGATCAGCGTCAACAAAGCGTCAACAAATGCTCAAAATGCACATTTAAGCTTTACAAAAGCTATACATTTTGTATTCAACAAACTCTCGCATCTCGTATTATGTAAGAAATTGGGCGAATTCTCGTTCACAATCCCACATAAAAACGAAAAATTTTGAGAAAATTACGATGAATGGGCTCCACCATCTTTTTTTTCTCTTTTGTGCATGCGCGATTGCACCATGTCCCAGAAAAACAAGATGGCTGCCGGGAAAAAGCACCGTTGATGGTGTACTTTTTCGCTTAAAAATCACACATTTTAAGATACTTTTAAATACTAATGATACTTTTAAATAATCATAGGAGCCCACTAAATATTGGGAATAACATGTTTAAGCTTAACAGTGCTTTTATAAGTTGTTGATGCTTTGTTGAAGCTTGTTGACGCTTGTTGACACTAACTAGCATGACCCACGGCATACCTGTTGGTTTGTAATGTCATTAAATGTAGTGTACACGATTGGTAATCCTCCAATTGTTTTTTTACTGAATTATTACGAAATACATTATTATAGTAGTCATCCTGTGAAATGATGGCACCAGGTGTGTTGTCGTTGTCAAGAAAAGTGGAAATATATATCGTTTTCCAACGATTTCCAGCTGAAAATTGTTGGAAAACTGCCCTGTAGCCATTAGTCAAGGCGCGCGTGGCTACCCGGATGAGTGGCGTGCCCCGGATGAGGGCGCCATGGCATATCTGGGGCGCGTCACGCGCCCAGATAGCCACGCGAGCCTTGAATAAAGGCTATCATCCGCTCTCATGTTTTTTTCGCTATCCAACAACGCAAAACTTTGATCAGGTCAGTGGAACGATATTTCCTACAAAATACACTGCCTTTTAACTAGTTTGGCAATTCCAATAACCTAAAAGTGGATTTTTGTTCCCTTATAGACGAATCCGGCGACCAAAATTGGAAGCATTTACTGCGGTGGCGAGGCGCTCGCGTGCGTGTTAGACACACGTGCTCGACGCAGCTTCGACCAACAGGCTGTTTACAACTTGCCAAAATGCGCACGCGAATCAAATTAAAGAATGCGGGCAGCCTGCACGCGAGCGCGGCACCACTGTAAAAATGGCGTCGGCGAATTCCTGTATAGGGAACAGGGCCCTATCGCCCAATCTGACAATGCTGAATGCATTTTGGAAAGAGTTCCAAATCCGGCCATCATTATTTTCCCTTAATATGACTTAAACCTACCAAAAAGGGTAAATTTGATGAATTTAGGAGGGACGAAATGTCAACTTATTCTTTGAAAATACTTTGACTTTTTCTGTCATGGCCCATAGACATGATAAACTTTAAGTGATCACTCTAAGTTGATGGCCGGATATGAAACTCTTTCCGGTCATTTTCTGGCAAGCTCAATAACAATAAGGTGCTCTATATTCCTGCCGAGTTGGTACGTGGTCGAGTGGTTAACACTGACGACTCGTAAGTGACAACACAACATTGTAGGATATACTAGCAGATTCATGCCAACCGGCATTGGTGGCGCTATTGGTGATGCCCAATTTTCTGTCAGCGCTGTGACCAGCTTATAAATTTGTTTTTATTTATTGGCAAATAGGCCTATTGGTGTTTGTTAATTTTTACTATTTTTAATGACTCGTAACATTATTTTTATATTGATATAACAAATTGATAAGAAATAAATGAGGCTCAAATTTTCAATTAAAAAATGTAGCACTATGGTCACAACCTTTTAGCTGAAATTTTCCTTCAAAATTACAAAAAAATTAAATCAATAAAAAATCAATAACTTTGTAATTGCATGACCATTGACCCCTTATTTTATTTCTAATTTTTTTTACTCTTTCCAGTGCAACTTAAAATTTTCATGAATCTGCCTACCTGTATGCACGGGTTCGTCTTTTTCCTTTTTGCTCTAAAATAATTGCTTTTTTGTAGTTTTAAATCAAATCCTGATTTAATTGGAGATAATGAGCATTTTTTTCTGATTTGTGGCTTTGGAGGATTTTTTAAAAAGAAAAATGAAGTCCGAAATTGCATTTGGTCTGATTCCCATATTGTGAATACAAAGTCTGAACGATAATGAAGGCATGGAACCAGACTAAATACGTTATGGTAAAAATGTCTAAGTTCCCAAAAACACTCACTTCTCATGTTCAGGTGACGTGCCCGGTCAAATAGCTAAAATAAGCTGATGCCGGTTCACGACAAAATAACCACTACCTGATAAGGTCTATGACCATGACATGCATGATGACACTGCTCGTTAGTCCTAGACTTGTTAAAGTTGTTGCCAATTTGTGGAGATTCTGTGCACTTTGCTACAATGGGAGCTGCAAGACTTCTTCTCAGACTTTTTTCTAAAGGGTGCAGACCAGTAAATGGGCTGAACATTGCCTACGCCGGCCAAATCAGGATTTTGTGACCCTTAAAATTCTCTGCTTTTAGAGCATTTTGTGGGCCACGAACGTGAGGGTTTGTAAAAGAGAAGGCTGGAAGCTGTGTACAGGACTGCCAGCTTGTATTTTTGGGGATCATCTTTGGATGGAAATTTTTCCCAAAAGTCATTGGTTAATCCCCATAAAATTGAACAGAAACTGAAAAATAATGAAATAAGGTTTAATTTGATGTGTGTCTCAAACACCTTTGAGAATTCTAAGTATTTTTCCTGAATTTTGGAAGTTTGTGTATTTATCATTGGAGTCTATGGAAACTAATCAATTTGGTTTTGGATCATTTCCAAAGTTACAGTACCATCAACATTTAAAGATGAACTTACAGTAATTCTCTAGAACCTGTCCAAGCCTTGGAATACCGATTGTTGATGTCTTAACGTTCAGTGCTTTCACCAGTCTAAACCTATGCTCTCTCTTTAATGTGTAGAAACTCTTTCATTTCTTCTAATCAGTGTTCGATCCAGAAGAGGAAAACAAGCTTGCTTACACAGATATACACAAAGAATATCAACAATTGGTGAGTAAAGAAATCTGAACAATTGTCTGGAAAGTCTTTTGTGACATTGAGTATTTTAAAGCTCATTGGAGATATACACATAGTCCTGGCATACATGATACACAATTTGTGGAATTTGGCCCACAGTTACATTAGTCAAGGCAAGATTCCCAAAACGTACTAAGCAAGACTAACAAACAATTTAAGAAAGAGTTGATAAAGGGTGAATGATTCACATACTGGTACATGCAGGTGGAGTTCATGTTGGACAGCTTTGTGAAAGACATCGGTATTCATGCAGAAGACTTTGTGAAAGCATGCAAAGGACATCAGTACCAGTCTAATGCATCAATCATGGTACGTATTGGATCACATCAGATGTTTACCACATTTCATGTTCTGTCTGTCGTCTATTCTGTCATGAATACCCATAAACAGTTATTAGCATTTAACTCCAACTGAAAAACCCTCGAACTACTATCCTAATGCAGTAATAACCTGTTAATTCTTTCTCCAACCCCCACCCTAATCCTAACCCCACCCTAACCTCCCACCCTAACCTCCCACCCTAACCTCCCACCCTAACCTCCCACCCTAACCTCCCACCCTAACCTCCCACCCTAACCTCCCACCCTAACCTCCCACCCTAACCTCCCACCCTAACCTCCCACCCTAACCTCCCACCCTAACCTTCCACCCTAACCTTCCACCCTAACCTTCCACCCTAACCTCCCACCCTAACCTCCCACCCTAACCTCCCACCCTAACCTCCCACCCTAACCTCCCACCCTAACCTTCCACCCTAACCCCCACCCTAACCCCCACCCTAACCCCCACCCTAACCCCCACCCTAACCCCCACCCTAACCCCCACCCTAACCCCCACCCTAACCCCCACCCTAACCCTCACCCTAACCCCCACCCTAACCCCCACCCTAACCCCCACCCTAACCCCCACCCTAACCCCCACCCTAACCCCCACCCTAACCTCCACCCTAACCCCCACCCTAACCCCCACCCTAACCCCCACCCTAACCCCCACCCTAACCCCCACCCTAACCCCCACCCTAACCCCCACCCTAACCCCCACCCTAACCCCCACCCTAACCCCCACCCTAACCTCCCACCCTAACCTCCCACCCTAACCTCCCACCCTAACCTCCCACCCTAACCTCCCACCCTAACCTCCCACCCTAACCTCCCACCCTAACCTCCCACCCTAACCTCCCACCCTAACCTCCCACCCTAACCTCCCACCCTAACCTCCCACCCTAACCTCCCACCCTAACCTCCCACCCTAACCTCCCACCCTAACCTTCCACCCTAACCTTCCACCCTAACCTTCCACCCTAACCTTCCACCCTAACCTCCCACCCTAACCTCCCACCCTAACCTCCCACCCTAACCTCCCACCCTAACCTCCCACCCTAACCTCCCACCCTAACCTCCCACCCTAACCTTCCACCCTAACCCCCACCCTAACCCCCACCCTAACCCCCACCCTAACCCCCACCCTAACCCCCACCCTAACCCCCACCCTAACCCCCACCCTAACCCCCACCCTAACCCCCACCCTAACCCCCACCCTAACCCCCACCCACCCTAACCCCCACCCCAAACCCCTGCCCCAATTTCTTTTTTAAAGTTCTCACAATTGCTCTCCCGAAAAAATAATTTTAGCTGACTGATTTTTGGTTTAAAACTATTGGCCCCATCCCCCCAAAAAAGTCCTACAGCTACAGACCCACATACCGGCATGTACCTTGTGCCTTTTCTTTTGTAGGAGCATTTTTTTTTGACAGTTCCTTCACAGAATAACAGTGTTCTAGTCCAGTCCAGATCCACTGCCAAGACAGTGGCAAGTAGTCTGCCATGTACATTGATGTAAGTCTATAGCAATCCAAAATTTCAAAAAGAGCTCAAATCGAGACTTGACTAGAGCCCTAGCTCGAACGTAGACTTGATGCTGGATTCTATTGTAACATTTTAATATAATAATGGTCTTGGAATTATGCCAGATACTCAGAGAGTCCAGACTTGGCCAAGTCCGGACCTGCATCTAAGGCCATTAAGACATTGAGCTCGCTTAAATTTAGAGTCAATTCTGGCTAAAGCCAGGGCTCAAATCAAGTCAAGTCAAGTCAAGTCTAGACTGGAGTCTGTTTTTCCCATTTTGGACTCAAGTGGACTTAACTTCTACTTTATTGCTGACATTGCCTTGGACTTGGACATTGGTCTGAACTACAACACTGCAGAATAGACCGAGCATTTGTAATTCTAACAGCTGTTAGACTTTGTGGTAGACCGTAGCCTTGAAATTGGTTTTGATTAAACCTATTGACCGCCTTTTCTTCCAGACTTTATTTGAACAGGTTGAGGCTGCGCAAGACTTTGAAGTCTTCAAACGTATGATGATCAAACAGAATGTAGAGTTGGAACTGCAAGCACTACGTGTCATGCAGGCACGTAACGGTGTAATACCAGGCATCATGCAGGCGGAGGATGATACTGCAGTTCAATATTCTGAGAGCGAAGATGACAGAATTTTGAATGAGATCCTTAGGTAATAGAAATTAATCCATTAGACATATTACTAAAGAATTGTTCTGTGAGATTTCAGAAAGATTTACATAAAGTTGCTTTAAAAGAAGTGTGTTCACATTTGTTACATAATTTTACATCATTGAAAGAGAAAATAAAACACGATTCCAATTTCAAAAACTACCTAAACAAAAACACAGAGGTGCCAAAAGAATGAAAGTCTTGTCAGCATTTTGTGTCGTATTTAGAAACATTGTATCTGAAGACCTTCCAAAATGCTCAGGCTTATTTCAATTTGGCATTACTATTCCTATATATTTATTATTTTCATCTTATTTTTGTTATAACATAATGACATTCAATCATTTCTAAGTGAATGTTCATAATTGTTTTATTTGCCTTGAGATGAAAATAAAGTAATGTATTGTAAATCCAAAAAAAATTCTAAACATTAACAGATTTCAACAACTTAAATAAGCATGCACTGAATGTGCCCAAAATTACTACTAAAACAAAATGGCTTTTCACTGTTTTCTTGTGACTTCAAGACAGATTGAGCTTAAACTTTGACAGATTTGTTATTTCTGTATATGTTGAATTACACAAAGTATGAAAACTGCAGATGTATTGTCCGCTCTACCAATACTATGTCATACCTTTTTAAGTACAGAAATCAGTCCCTTATAACATCGACGAAACATCGAAATAGGTTTGAAATAAATAGAAAAGTCAGTAAGAAGGAAACTCCGGCTCCCTTGTGCATCACAACTACAATGTACCTGTACGCTTGATGTGATCTCTAAGCATTCTTGGAGTAATTGTGGTTAGTCAAGGGAGGATTTTAATGTCACTTTTTGCTCCGTACTCAGAAAATCCAAAGAAGAGTTTGACGCCCTCAAGAAACAAGGGAAGGAGAGAGAAGCAGGGATTGATGTCATGATGGATAAAGCTTTAGCAAGCAGTCAGGAGGAGGCTAAAAGATTACTGAGAGAAAAGGAGAAAGAAGAGGAAATGCTTAGCAAGGTTTGTCAATCCATTGTCAGAACTTGATTCCCAGATTAAGAGGAAATGCTTAGCAAGGTTTGTCAATCCATTGTCTGAACTTGATTCCCAGATTAAGAGGAAATGCTTAGCAAGGTTTGTCAATCCATTGTCTGAACTTGATTCCCAGTTGAAGAGGAAATGCTTAGCAAGGTTTGTCAATCCATTGTCAGAACTTGATTCCCAGATTAAGAGGAAATGCTTAGCAAGGTTTGTCAATCCATTGTCAGAACTTGATTCCCAGATTAAGAGGAAATGCTTAGCAGGGTTTGTCAATCCATTGTCAGAACTTGATTACCAGTTGAAGAGGAAATGCTTAGCAGGGTTTGTCAATCCATTGTCTGAACTTGATTCCCAGTTGAAGAGGAAATGCTTAGCAGGGTTTGTCAATCCATTGTCTGAACTTGATTCCCAGTTGAAGAGGAAATGCTTAGCAGGGTTTGTCAATCCATTGTCAGAACTTGATTCCCAGATTAAGAGGAAATGCTTAGCAGGGTTTGTCAATCCATTGTCAGACTTGATTCCCCAGATTAAGAGGAAATGCTTAGCAGGTTTGTCAATCCATTGTCAGAACTTGATCCCAGATTAAGAGGAAATGCTTAGCAAGGTTTGTCAATCATGTCAGAACTTGATTCCCAGATTAAGAGGAAATGCTTAGCAAGGTTTGTCAATCCATTGTCTGAACTTGATTCCCAGATTAAGAGGAAATGCTTAGCAAGGTTTGTCAATCCATTGTCTGAACTTGATTCCCAGTTGAAGAGGAAATGCTTAGCAAGGTTTGTCAATCCATTGTCAGAACTTGATTCCCAGATTAAGAGGAAATGCTTAGCAAGGTTTGTCAATCCATTGTCAGAACTTGATTCCCAGATTAAGAGGAAATGCTTAGCAGGGTTTGTCAATCCATTGTCAGAACTTGATTACCAGTTGAAGAGGAAATGCTTAGCAGGGTTTGTCAATCCATTGTCTGAACTTGATTCCCAGTTGAAGAGGAAATGCTTAGCAGGGTTTGTCAATCCATTGTCAGAACTTGATTCCCAGATTAAGAGGAAATGCTTAGCAGGGTTTGTCAATCCATTGTCAGAACTTGATTCCCAGATTAAGAGGAAATGCTTAGCAAGGTTTGTCAATCCATTGTCAGAACTTGATTCCCAGATTAAGAGGAAATGCTTAGCAAGGTTTGTCAATCCATTGTCAGAACTTGATTCCCAGATTAAGAGGAAATGCTTAGCAAGGTTTGTCAATCCATTGTCAGAACTTGATTCCCAGATTAAGAGGAAATGCTTAGCAAGGTTTGTCAATCCATTGTCAGAACTTGATTCCCAGTTGAAGAGGAAATGCTTAGCAAGGTTTGTCAATCCATTGTCAGAACTTGATTCCCAGATTAAGAGGAAATGCTTAGCAAGGTTTGTCAATCCATTGTCAGAACTTGATTCCCAGTTGAAGAGGAAATGCTTAGCAAGGTTTGTCAATCCATTGTCAGAACTTGATCCCCAGTTGAAGAGGAAATGCTTAGCAAGGTTTGTCAATCCATTGTCAGAACTTGATCCCCAGATTAAGAGGAAATGCTTAGCAAGGTTTGTCAATCCATTGTCAGAACTTGATCCCCAGATTAACAGGAAATGCTTAGCAAGGTTTGTCAATCCATTGTCAGAACTTGATCCCCAGATTAAGAGGAAATGCTTAGCAAGGTTTGTCAATCCATTGTCAGAACTTGATTCCCAGATTAAGAGGAAATGCTTAGCAAGGTTTGTCAATCCATTGTCAGAACTTGATTCCCAGATTAAGAGGAAATGCTTAGCAAGGTTTGTCAATCCATTGTCAGAACTTGATTTCCAGTTGAAGAGGAAATGCTTAGCAAGGTTTGTCAATCCATTGTCAGAACTTGATTCCCAGATT